>JAVTVY010006249.1:0-38509 GCA_036873755.1 Hanleya hanleyi | reverse complement strand
CCCTCTGATTTTGCTTTACCATCATTGCAAGACGATCTTCTAATGTTCGGTTAAACCGCTCAACCATCCCATTGGATTGCGGGTGGTAAGGGGTAGTGCGGGTTTGATCTATATCCAACAGTCGACAAACTTCTCGAAATACCTTAGATTGAAAATTTGTCCCTTGGTCTGAATGTATTTGTTTAGGAACTCCAAATCTGCAGATGAACTCTTTGGCTATTTTGTCAGCTACAGTTTCTGCCTCTTGATTTCGAATACCATACGCTTCTGTCCATCTTGTGAAGTAGTCAGTAACGACAAGGATATACTTGTTTCCCTTATTAGATTTTGGTAGTGGTCCCATAATGTCCACGGAGATTCTTTCCATAGGAGCTCCAACTTGATACTGTCTCAGGGGTGCTCGCTTCCTTCGCGGAGGTAACTTTCGAGATGCACATGTGTCGCATTGCTTACACCACAGCTCAACATCCTTCATCATCCCTTGCCAGTAATACCGATCTGATATTTTGGTGTAGGTTTTATGAACTCCAAGATGTGCAGCAGTCTTTGCTGTATGCAGTTGCTGAAACATCCTTGTGGAGATTCTTTGGTAGTACTAATAACCATCGATGTTCTGACCCATCATTTGATTCCCATTTAAGATGAAGAACACCTTCAATGAAGCTGAGACGATCCCATTTTCCCCAGTAGGCCTTTGTTATTCTATTTTGAGAAGAGATCTTTTCCCAGTCAGGTTGTTCAGCGTATTGCTTTTTGACATCTATTATCCCCATTAAATTTTCATCACATTCTTGTGCTTCTTTCAGTTGTTGATTTGACCAGGGATTGTCATCTGAGGATGTTTGGGGTTCTTTGTCTAGTCGCTGCTTGTGTTGCCTTGTCACGACCTTAATTTGATATTGGCCTTTTGTTGGTTTGAGTTTCCTGCGACTTTGAAATCCTCGATCCTTGTAACTCCAACACTTCGGTACCCACATAACCTTGGTTACAGTTGTTCCGATTGGTCCTGTGTGATCTGTTTGGACTGTGACACTCCGATTTTCCTCAGAAGCCAGCAGCTCTTCATACCCAAACTTGTCACACCACTTGCATGGCATTCTTGACAATGCATCCGCATTACCATGTTGCTTTCCGGGTCGGTGGATGATATCAAAGTCAAAGGTACTCAACAGACCCAACCATCGTGCCATCTGTCCTTCGGGCTCTTTGAAATTTAACAACCATCTGAGAGCACTGTGATCGGTCCTTATGGTGAAGTGTCGACCTATGAGATAATGCCTGAACTGTTTAACAAAAGTTACCACTGCTAAGAGTTCCCTTCTGGTAACACAGTAGGTTCTTTCTGCTTTACTGAGGACCCTACTTGCAAATGCGATTACCTTCTCATCACCTCCTTGATTTTGTGACAGAACGGCTCCAATTCCACATCCACTGGCATCTGTATCGAGAATGAAGTCACCCTGTGAACTGGGGTACGCTAGGATGGGGCTGTTCATGAGCAGATGTTGCAATTGCCGGAAAGAAGTTTTGCATTCTTCTGTCCATAGGAATTCCTTGTTGGCTTCTGTCAAACGATGCAGGGGTCTTGCAGTTTTCCCAAAATTCTTGACAAATCGACGGTAATATGATGCTAGGCCGAGAAAACTTCTTACTTCATGCTCATTAGTCAGTGTTGGCCAGTCCTTAATGACTTTGATCTTTTCCTCATCTGTAGAGATGCCTTCAGCTGATACCACGTGTCCTAGGTAACCCACTTTTTGTTGGAACAAATGGCATTTCTTTGGCTTCAGCTTGAGATGAGCTTGTCGTAAACGCTGAAACACTTTCCTGAGGTTAACTATGGCTTCATCCAGTGTTTTTCCAAATATGATGACGTCATCTAAATACACCAGCCAAATGTTCCATTGATATCCGGCCACTGCCATTTCCATTAACCTCTCGAACGTTGAGGGCGCATTGCATAGGCCAAAGGGCATTACCTTGAATTTCCAAAGTCCACTGCTGGAGGTGAATGCGGATTTCTTCCTTGCATCCTCATCCAAGTTCACTTGCCAATATCCGCTAGCCAAATCAAGGGTAGAAAACCATCTGGCTCCATGGAGTGAGTTGAGCGAATCATCTATTCTGGGCAGGGGGTAAGCGTCCTTAACAGTAACATTGTTCAGGCGTCTGTAGTCCACGCAGAATCGAGTACTCCCATCCTTCTTGGTTGCCAATACTATTGGGGATGCCCAAGGACTTGTTGATCTCTCGATAATACCTCTGTCATACATATCTGTTTGTCTGCCTCGTCTTGTTTCTGTATTGGTAAACGTCTGGGTGCTTGTCGCAGTGGTGGGGCATTTCCTGTGTTGATTGTATGTTGCACACCCTCTGCCCTGCCCAAATCTGCGTCATCCTTAGCAAAGATGTCTGAAAATTCCAATAACAGTGCCTTTACCTTGCATTTATCTTGAAGCTCCATCTTCTCCGTACTTCTCTCATATACGGACTTCAAATATTCAGGTAATTCTGATTCTGATTTGCTAAGATTACAGACGTACTTGGAGGATGTTTCTTTGACTTCTTCTATGATAGCTTCATCTTCTTGTTCGACTATTCCGGAAGTGGATAGAATTGGACTCATTACTGCAATGATAGTGTCTTTCTATACTACTTCAGAGTCAGTCCCTGCATTTATGACCCTTATTGGATAAAATTCTCTTTCTGTGTCCACAAGAGTCCTACCTATGATCATTTGTGCATGTTTTTGTTTGTTTGCCAAAGGTTCACATATAGCCCATTTTCCCAAGATTCTCTGACCACACCCTGTGGGCTTACTTGGAATAATCATGTGTTCACCAGGCGGAATGACTACAGCCTGGGGAACTATTAAGCGACAATACCCTGTTTCTTCAGGTTGCCTTGTACACAAAATTTACAGTCCGTTACAGGTTATACTTCTCCTCTGAAGATGAATTTCACAATTGAATTCCGTTAAGAAGTCCATGCCGAGGATACCATCGTTCTGGATGTCTGCCACAACCATCTTTATTTTTGCTGGTTCAGGTAATATCCCTGGATCCAATTCGCACATCCCGATGATACTAAGTGGTTTATGATCTGCAGTAAGCAACTGGACCGCAGTGGGCTTTACATCTGGTTGATCTTTTAGGGGTAAACGGAAGAGAACTCTTTTTGATAATATTGAAACACAGGCCCCGGTATCAATTAAGAATGAAAAGGTAATGTCCCCTATTTGAACTGGAACATAAAGTCCACTCTCAGTGCTCCTTTCTCCCACCTCCAGCACTGGAACATTAGATCCAATATTCGCTGTCTTTATCAGGTGAGCTGCAGAACAATCACTTATGTGTGGTTCTTCTTTTATCTTTGAGAAGTTTCCATGTCGTTCCAACGACGGTAATTGGGGCTTTTCGGCTCTTACAACCTTCCCTTGCCCCTTGTGGTCGGTTGTTCCCCGTTTTCCGACTGTGCCTTGCCTATGACATCCCTGCTCGGACAAACCCGGCTGTAGTGTCCTTTTTCGTGGCACGTGTAACATTCTACGCTGGACAATGGACGTCTTTCTCTTGGGTGTCTGAAGCTATTGGACATGGTTTCGCCTGTGGACATCTTCTTCAGCATTTCCTCAATTTCCTGGATCCTTTTATCCAGCTCCTTTGGAGGGTGTTGAGTCACTTCCCTAACAAATTTCCTTGAGGAATTACCACCTCTCTGTTCTTCTATTTTTCGGTAACCATCAACCTCTAAAGCCAGGGTGACTGCTTGCTGAAGATCTTCAGGTTTGCCTTGATACACCTGCATTCTCATCTCTGCGTCTTCTAGCGCATCTATGAAGTGTGTCTTGGCAAGTCTTTCAAGATGATATGATGTCATTCCAGGATAGGCCAATGTTGCAAGCTTGCGGATAGCTTGTCCCAGTTCCCGTAGAGTTTCCTTGTTTTTGCGTCTTCTTCCCCGAAGCTCTGCGAGGTACAACTCGGCTTGATCACTTGGCCCGAAGCGGGAACTGAGGATTGCTACTAATCTGTTGAAGTCTTGCTGTTCTTCATCTGTTAGGGTACAAGCCAGTTGTCTTGCAGGACCATGCAGGTGAGCGAAGAGATAGTCTGCCTTCTCTTGTTCACTCCATTGATTTATTCTGGCTATGGTTTTGAAGACTTGATAGTATTCCTTCCAGGAAGTTTCCCCGCTGTAATTTTCAAGCTTCATTTGGCGATGACTTTGAGGACGATGCACGTGAGCAGAATCGCCATATCCTCCTGACTCACGTGGAGACGGTCTCGGAGAGGGATCTTTATCTTCGTCCTCTTCATGGTGATTTTCGAAGTTGAAGGAAACTTCCGGGTCCAGGTCTTCAATTTCTGCACGACGCCTAGCCATGCTCTCTTCTGATTGGCTACAGCTTTTATCCCACCGCTGCCACCAAATTGTAGCGGATTTTCACTAGGGGTAACGCTTACCCTTAATTTCCTAAGTTCACTTTTTCGCTTCCACCATATATTACTTCTTGTTTGCTTTAATTTACCCTAAATGTCTGACTTGGTTGATTCTCTTGTTTTATTAGACTAGCTCTGTTTATTTCTTCTGTTAAGCTTGTCCGTTTACTTCTTCTGTTAATTTAGTCTGTTAACTTCGCTGTTTACCAGGTCTCTAACTTTGTTAACTTCGTCCATTAACTTCATCTGTTAACTTCTTCTGTTGACTTCGTCTGTTAACTTCTTCTGTTAATTCCATCTGCTCTTGGTAACGTTCGAGCTTACTCAATGGAGACGCCGCTACTAGGTAGGTTCGTGTTTATTTATCTTAATATATTTTAGCTGTAGCTGGTCAAGTCCGTCTGACTGGTCGTAGTCACATGTTATTTCAAATTCTCAACTTATCCTCAAAAATCATCAATTGTCCAAACAAATTGTTCAAATTCAACATTAGCAAGTCTTAAAGTTATTTACAGAATGTACAACATCTTTCTTTATGCCAGTTATTATCCTGAAGTACCGTATCTCAATTTTCAGCTTCTGTTGTAAAAGTTTCTAGGGTACTATTTTTACGGGTACTTTTATGTTGGAATTTGTAAATGTGAAAGTTCCTGGGGTAATTTCATACGAGGTAATATTTCCCCACCAAGATAGGCAACACTGAAATGTTTCTAAAATATATTTCCCTAGAAGGTAATTTCTTGAGGGTAATTCCTTGAAGGTAATTTCTTGAGGGTAATTTCTTGAGGGTAATTACTTGAAGGTAAATCCTTGAGGGTAATTACTTGAAGGTAAGTACTCTACATGGTAATTTCTTTAATAAATTTGTACTTGCTGGATCTTAGTCTTGTGTTCTTTATTTACCATGAATATTTAATAATCAGCACTTCAACTGTTTGTATGTATTTAGTATTGCTTGGAGATGTTTGCCCTTCGCCTCTTCGAGACCGAATGTCCATTTGTCATTTCTCGATCCTATTATAGGTTTTGGTTGCTAACCAATTACGTAACGTTACTATGCCTTGAAAGAGACGAGTAATTTGATTGGCTATGGTGAAGGCCGAGTCAAAAATATGACGTCACTAGCAGCAGATTGTAGGACTTTCAACAAGGCGGCGGGAATTTGAACGCTCTTTTCTAAAAGGCATATGTCAGTTTATATCATCAAAATAGGTATCAATTTTGATCAGATAATCCGTGAATCATATATCACTTTGAAGCTTATTTCCTGAGCTTCACGTTGTTATCCCTAATTTAAATTGGAAACGCTCTTTAGCCAAAGGAGGACAGATTATACAGCCTGAAAGTGTGAGCAAATGTGCGCAGAGTGTATGTGGCGAGAACATTGACTTTTGCCACGGTTACGGCAAGAATGATTGCCAAACTACAGAAAACTAATCATTATCGGACGAAATTGTTTGCAGCAAGGTAAGTCTAAACACTCATAGGTGTAAGATATATTATTTTTGAGTACTGAACAGACTCCTAAGGTTGATAGGTATAAGATTTTCTCTAGTTCAAAATCCAGGTGTTCGCCAAAACCAAGATGGCGGTTCATTGGCGATCGCAAAATCTAGCAGGGCCAATATAATTTTCAAAAATCAATATATCAATACTACTATACTCTGAAACTTTATACTTCAGGACAATATAATATAATATGTATACTTTCATATCTTGACGGGATTTTACACAAGAAAAATTATTTCAAGTATAAACTTACAATTGAACACAGGAGGGGTCCGCCAAAAACCTTCCACCTCAGTAGAATTTTGCCGACAGAAGCAGACGATAAAAACGTAAACAAACAGGATTGTAAAATGCGGGAATACAGGAGGGTTCAGAGGATGGCATTTGTTTACTTCACTGTCAGATCTGTATTCCTCGCGTAAAAAGTCATTAATTTAAAGTCAGCTGTTCATTCAATGATGACAAATCAGAACTATCCATTTTTGTCACACTCCTATATGTGGAAAAGTGCGATTGTAGAGCACAATACGAGTCGGCCTATGGGTGAAGCTTCCTATTTGTCGACGACTGTTATTTTGGGTTGAGCGATCGAAAAATTTCACTCAAGTTATTTGAGTGAAATTTATTCCATTCAATTTGAAACCGCCCATCTTGAATAGAAATTACTCAACTTGAGTGGAAGTCGACCAGTTTGAGTGAAATTTACCACTTTAGTCCTTGAGTTAAGTGCTTGAATTTCCACTCTTAATTGAGTGACATTTCAGTCAAATGTTTTCAGAGAGTACACGCACTTAGATCCATCATATACAATAATCTATGTATGTATGTATGCGATTAAAGTCAGCTCAACAAATCGTAAAAGTATTGACTTATACGGGCTCGTCGGATGAGGAGGGGAGTGCATACGCACCCACCCGCTGGAATGACGGAGTTCCGCCCGAGCAAAGGTTCGCATCTAACACATAAATTTTAAAGAAAGTTCGATACTAAATGTTGAAATATACTATCAGAATGCACCTCATTTTGCAACTGACATTTCCAAAAATTCCAGAACGGACGTCTCTGTATGTCTAATAATTAGAGTCCTTAAAAGTAGAAAATGGGGCCTGAACCCACCGTATTACATCTATATTTTGAAAAATATCTGACAGGGGTAGGTTCCATCTTCCCATATCCAAGCCGAACACTACACGTGTAAATGACGGAACGTTAATGTAGTACCGGAGTAGTAGGTTCTACCCTTTTAAACGTAATGGCGAGTCACTGCGCATGCGCAGGAATTGTGCAGTGGACGTGCGCGAGAGTGTTGTGCGCAGGTATGAGATTTTGTGGCGGTTTTGTGGCGGTGTGCGCAGGAGTCATGTATGACGTCATTTGCGGTCTGCGTGAATCGGGCGTGTGTATTCCTCCGCGGTGATGCGGTCTGGTGGTGATGCGGTCTGCCTCCGCGGACAGAAAGTAGTCCCAAATTCTTCGGCATTCTCCGGCAATCTTCAGGGGCGAGAGGGGTCCCTAGTGTACCGATTGGATCGAGTGCGGTGTCAAAGTGAAGCATTCGTGAAGGGGCATCCGACGGGATGGATGTGACGTGGAACTGACGTCATTCTGCGCATGCACAGTAGACAAAATGTATGGAAATAGACTTTTGGGGTCTAGGTGGGCCCCTATTGGTCCGATGGAGTCGTATGAGGTATCAATGTGAAGCATTCGTGAAGGAGCATCCGAGGGAATGGGAGTGACGTGGAACTGACGTCATTCTGTGCATGCGCAGTAGACAAAGAGTATGGAAATAGACGTTTTGGGGTCTAGGTGGGTCCCTATTGGTCCGATGGAGTCGTATGAGGTATCAATGTGAAGTATTCGTGAAGGAGCATCGGACGGGATGGGTATAACGTTGAACTGACGTCATTCTGCGCATGCACAAGCAGGAATTGTGGGAAAAGGGCATGGAAATAGACATGTTGGGGTCTAGGTGAGCCCCTAGTGGTCCGATGGTGTCGTCTGAGGTCTTATGTTGAAGCTCTCGTGGAGGAGCATCCGACTGTGCTAATGGTTCGTCCGTGTTCAAGAGTTTGCGCATGCGCAGTCTGGTCATAGTATAGAAAGCAGGCATTTTGGGGGTGCGTGGGGATGTGTTTGACCAACCACTATGGGTCCATGGTTGTGGTTGGGTGGTGTGGGTTCTGCGCACAGACGTCACTTCCGGGTTTCACCGAAACTACCTCCGAACCCAGAAGAGTTCCGATTTTTCCTTACACGTAGGGTCCAGATTTTCAACACCCAAGATTTCCCCGGCCCGGCCCGGACCGGCCCGCCCCGTCCGCAGCGCGCGGGTTATCCGGGCGAACGCGCGCACGCGCTATCCGGCCGCACGCGCCCGCGCGTCATCACCGGAAGTGCGCGGGGGAATTTCGGGTCAAAAGATCAAAAGTCACATCCAGGTCAAAACGTCAAAGGCCTCCCTTTCGGCAATGTTCGGCAACAATGTTGCGGCATCGATATACAGAGCTTAAACCAAAAAAGGGGATTGTAAATTAACCTGGGAAGGATGGGCAGTTCCATTTGGACCAATCAGCGGTCGAGAAAAAGAGCCAATGAGCGATCGATAAAAGAACCAATGGACGGGTACTAGAATTCCGCTCACGTCTGCGCCTACATCCGAGTACTCGGATGCATTCGCCTACGTCCACGCCTACAGCCGGGTTCTTGTAAACCCGAGTAATGTTTTCTGGACATTGATGGGTTACCTTTGGCCCCATTCTAGGCCACTGATTGGCTAATACGGTGTTCAAAGCCAGTTTCATGCATTATGCTCATATAGAAAACACACAAGACAGGGGTTTTTTGGTGAGATCTCATTTTGTTTTCTATTCAACAATAACTAACAACAACAACGTGAGAACAACCACGTGAAAACTGAAGACCAGAACAGGGGGCTTGTAGATTGAAAGAACTGAAACCCAGAACAGGGGGCTTGTAAACTTAAGCCCAGAACAGGGGGCTTGTACATTGAAAGAACTTAAGCCCAGAACGGGGTTTGTACATTGTAATGATGGGCGGCCCAGTCATATACGAGTACATCGCGGTCCTCGGCCTTGGGGTACTCGTCAAACATCTGTACGATGGTAGATAAGGTTCTGCCCCGGCATCGATGGTACAGGTAAAACAAGCAATATTGTCCGCACACGCTACTGGTCAGGCTTTGCAACGTTTTCACTGTTCCAACACCACGTCTCTGTGCCTTGATCCATGAAGTCTGTTAAATCGGGATGGAGGGGTGGCAGGCCGTACGGGTCAAAGTATTCGCCCTGCTGTTCTGTCAAGTACACGGCCACCCAATGTTCACCGGGCCGATCCATCGGGTCCGTGTTGAGAACGTAAGCAACAGGATACATACGGTCTAATGGGAACACATCTCGGGCGAACACCCCTTAAAAGACCATACTTGTCCCTGTGTCATTCTCCAGCACGGTGGTTATCTAGTCTGTATCCATGTTAGGTGGCAAAGTCACACAGGACGTTGCGCGCCTTGTCCACTTGAATGATGTTGTCAAACTCGGCGTAGCAGATCACATTGACGGTGGTCCCGAGGGCTCGTGCAAAGTGGATTTCCAACCGTAAATTGCCTTGCTTGGCCAGGGCCAGCTGATGGTCGTTCTCTAAGGTGGGGGTCAGATCAAAACAGAACAACGTGTATCCGTTCGCGTAGTCCTCCCGACTGATCATATTCCCTTCGTCCTGGTTGATTTGACCGGTGGCTGTAAACAGGCTCTGATAGGCTCGAATGAAATTCGCGCGCCCAAAGTTCGGTGTTAAGGCCGTGGCTGGCACCTGTTGTCCATCCACATGCAGGGCCACAAAATTGATGCCGAAATGTTTAAAGTCAAACGGATTCTCTGGGTAGGCTCCGCTGAAACTGGTATTTTCCACACAGGCCAGGATCAATCGCTTGGGTAGTTCCCCCAGGAACAGGTTTTCTTTGTTGGGGCTCATATTTCCAGCAGGCACAGAGAACACTTTGGTTTGTACACGTCGGATAGGGTACTGGGCTGGTTTTGTTTCCAAGGCTTTCATGTGTTCCAATTGAACGGCTGGATTCGGTTTCACTTTTCCGACATACAGGACTGCGTCTTGGATGACAATCTTATAGTCAGCTGCATGCCCGTCTACGTTAGTGGCCATCAAGCCGAAGGTTGGAGGCGACCGTATCAGTCGGATTTTGATGGGGATCTTGTTCAAGAGGTACCGGTCTTGCATGAAAATGTCTGCGTGTAATCGACCCATGAGATCCACCGAGGCGCCGTTCGCAGTGAAAGGCTTCCGTTTGTTATATCCTTCATTGTCCACCGTGTTCATGTGCTCGGCTGTGTCCTGGTAGAATAAAGCGGCTGTCAGCTGAGATTTTTTAGCCTCTCGTCCATACGACAACAGTGTCTCGATGTAGGCTCGATAGGGGTACGTGTTGGTCGAGTCACTGATGAGTTTGTCGCTGATAAAAATATCCACCATTACTGATGGTGAACACGATGATGTTTCGTTGATGCTGGAGAGCGGGAGATGCTCCACCCATAATCCTTGTTCGGAACTGGTCTGTGTGGGCGGGACGGTCCACAAATCAAATTCACTGTTGGTGGCGGGCAGGACTGCGTGGATCAAGGACATGTTTAAGAAAAGATATCCTGGGTCTTCGATGTGCGTCGTCGCTGGGTCGGTCGTCGACTGGTGCGTGGTCTCGGTGGGGCAGATCTTTTATTCCCTACGGTGCGTTGTGCTTTGGCCACCAAGACGCCTCCCGCTTCTTTGGCCCGCCGTTTCAAGGCTTCTTTGGGTGCCGTACCCCCCAAGACATCACCGGGCACTTGCAGTCCACTGCGGACCGCTTGTTTGCCGATTGCTTTCACCCCACGCGTCACCAGCAGGAACGTTTTCACGATGCTCCCGAGTATGTTCCCCAGCCCATGTCCTCGTTGCATGCGTGCACCACTAAAGACGGGAAGACCTGTTGGGCATAATAGTCCGTATAGCTGCGTGCATCGCACTCGTAAGGGACCTTCATTATACAAAGTGGGGAGCACGTGCTTGTCGAAAATGAAGTGTCAACGCCACTTTTCCTCGTTCGAATGCCACCGGTCGTCCCGTGTCATCTCTTATATCCACCGTGATAGTGTTGATGGCGGTTTGTCGTACGGGTAGGTAGAGCATGTGGGTGAAACTGTGGGTGACCTGATCTCCATACGTTTTTTTAATGGGGACCACCCGTAACAGAGGTGTGTTGATATCGCCCACGATGTGGTTGTCGACTACGTCCGAGTAGACGTAGCGTCCGTACATACCCGACTTCATATCCATCGGGATCTGGCCATGGTCCTCGGATGGACCCGTGTAGGTCGCGTGAGCGAGACCCAGCATTTGCTGTAGGATAGGACTCAGTACGACACTCACGTTGGCGGTGAGGAGGATCTGTGCCTTGTCGTTGTGTGCGTTGTAATCGAAATCCACGTGATTCTTGAAGGGAAAGGATTTGATGGGTTTTGAAACATTCGTGACCTCCCGTAGAGCCTTATAATGCAACAGTCTTGTCAGCCCCTGCATGAACTCCTTGGGGGTATCGTACTGGCCTTCGGGGAGGGTGAGTCGGGTGTTTTTGCCTTCGTAGGTCACCTCGTACCACACTTCATTGGCTCGCACGTTGTACCACGAGTAAGGGTATTGGATATCCACGAGGCCACATTCCCATCTTCCAGGTAAATACAACAGTTGCGGTAACTGGGTGACGTATTTGGCCAAGGTGTTGTCAGAAAACACATCCAGCGAACTGCTACTGGGTAGGGTGAGGTAAAACATGGCGACTGAGCTGTTCTGCTGCTGCTGTTGGTTTTAATAGGTGTTCCAGGCCTTGGGCGGTTGTGTCCGGCGTCGTGTTCGTCGCGGTGACTTGCTACGTGTCACGGCTCTGGAGATGTGGGGTGTCTTGATCAAGGGTGGTTTTTTAAAGACCTGAAAAGAAGGTGCCCGTTGTGGTGGTGTTTTGGGGGGTGACTCCGGTTCCCATTCGGCTTCCCAAGAAGGTAGTGGGCCACTCGGCGGTTGCTGGGTCCGCTGCATAAAGGCCCAGCGGTGGGGATTCCCCACCAATTCCTGTAGTACATGCATGTCTTTCAAGCCTTGAGCGAAGACCTCCCATCCTCGAGGATCCGTGTGCGACCTGCGTTGACGCATCAGATCATTCACTAAATCCGTCATGTGGGTGCCGGGGACCACCTGATTCTGTACCAGGAGTTCGCCTTTATCATTCCAAGTCATGTTGGGATTCTGTTTCATCCGTTGTAATACCAGGCCAGCTTGTTTCTTGAACGATGCAGGTACACTCTTCAGCACTTCGTCTTCGACCCACTGTGGGGCTGTGGGTGGTATCCCTGGTAATGGCGGCTGTTGGAGCGGTGCTGAGGTCGGCGGTCTGTCACGTGGTGGTGGTGGTGGTGGTGGTGCTGGGGTAGAGAGGGTTTTGTATTTGTCCATGAACGTCATGTACCGTTGAAGCGTCTCATTGTACCGTTGTACTTTCTCACTGTCGCTTAACCCCGGTCTCTGTAAGATCTGTTGCATCTCTCCATCGAGGGTGTTTATGGTCTTCACCGTAGGTGGGACAGGGTAGGGCGTTTGGAAGTTTTGAAGGAATCGTGGTTCGACGCGGACCATTTTTTTCGTGTGGTTCATTGTCGGCCGAAGAGTTCATCCAATACTGGACCCAACACGGTAGAGGCCAACGGTGCTAAGATGGCCCCGAGAAAGCCGCCTTTCTGTAACACTTTTTTCTTTTGTGTTTGAGAGACTCGCTTCTGGACTAGGGTTCGGAGACCTGTCTTATGCTTGGTCAACTTGGTCTTCTGAGCCGGAGTCAGTGGTACGTTGCCTTTTAACAGGTTGTACCCGATCTCGCACAGACAGCGTACAAGGTCATGGCCCGCACCGCGTACAATGGTTCGGACCAACTATGGTTGGGCCGTCTTCAATACACGGAGTGTCGGAGCGCGCTTCCGTACTGGCGCAGACATCATGTACAACTAACGCTAGAACTCACAACTCTGCTCTTTTTATCTACCTCAGAGAACAGAGACAAAGTCAACCATGCTGTGGTATTAATTCTTTTTATTATCCCCATCATCAAACACACACACTCCAGCTGGGGGAGCCACTGTGGGTGTGTTTACATTATTTTTGCATGTACACGTGGTGGGCCTCTCCGGGAAAGATGCCGGTCCGTAGTCGAAGGTGTTCGGGGGTGGCTTGCTTGAGGTCGAAGAGCATATACCCGTGCTGAGGGGTTGTCGCATCTTTGAAGGCTTCCAACACAAACGGTGTGCGGCCGGGATACATCTGTCTCGCCAGGCGCAGCAGTTGAGTGGTATCTCTCGGGTGTTTGAAGACCACCAGGTAGTGGGCATTTAAGCTGATGTTCCTATGTTCTTTGTTTTTACTGAACAGATTCTGCACAATGTAGATGATGCTGAGCCGTCGATGATGGTTGCCTTTGGTAAAGAGTTGGGTGACCCGCGCATCCGTCTACGCCATGAGATCATCCGATATAGAGGCGACTCCATACAAAGTGCGTCCACAGTTCCCATAGGGTGCAGTTACCTATAATATGTTGGGAGGCTGCTGTGAAAAAGCCTACATATAGGGCCTCGCTCAGAGGAGGACCTAAACACAGAGCCTATTCATATTTCATATATCAAAATATTTCTATGTATCTCAGGAATATTTTCAGGCCAAAACATCTGAGCATTGAAAAAAAAATTTGACTCACTGACCTGTATTCAACAACAACAACAACGCCGATATGTGAGCTCGTTTTCCACAAAATACATCAACTTCTGCTGACGGCTCATGTATCCACTACGCAAATGAGATGTTTATATTCACTACGACTCTGTCAAGTATCTCCAGCAGCTTTAAAAAAAGTGGGGATTATATGCCCATCGCCAGCTCGTTTTTAGTGTAAGAAATCGTCTGCTAAAGTGACAGAAATGGCAACTATAAGATACCCTCGTTCCCATGTGCATGATGACGTCACCAATTTACCACTAAATTCCATATTTTATTTCTAAATTCATCCATTCTGATTTTCGATCAGCCTTTGTGCTGTATTTATATCAATACAATCTAAAAAAACGGCATTTTCAATTTTGCATGTCTGTTCTGGGGGGAATCCCACTGTGTGACCCCTACAGCTTTGGGAACCCCCCTCGTTTTTAGTGCGAAACAGTGTTATGCCACCTTATAGAACAGAAAAGTTGTTTTCAAATATCTCTTAATCTATTATGCAAATAAAGCAGGAAATTCTGAACAGTTTGGTGTATCTGGCATCAAAATCGGTTGAAATCTCACCGAAATTTTGAGTATTCCTTACCGACCCCATATCATGGATTTTCACCAATTAACAGTACTCATTTGGAAATATCATTATCTTAACATGTAATCCTGTATTGCTGAATACATGTAATGCAAGTACATGTACATGTTGCAGAGAAAATGTACCAGGGTCTAATTATACAGAATAATCCATTCATTAACAAAAGTAAATTAGCAGCCTGAATTATGTGAACATGTAACCAACATAAGTTTATACATGTATTGTGATGTCACAACACGAGCCATTTTGTTATGACGTCACGTCATAATAGTATATTGCAACAATGTGAGTGCAATGATGTCATTCAAAGAGATGACGTCACAAGACATGCAAGATAATGCAGCCAAAGTATCATAAGCTATCAGCTGTTCAAGTGTACATGTACTGTTGTGTCGGGGAAAACCATATAGTACAAATTGTATTCACCAGTCCATAGAGGAATATGGTAGCCATGTCACAATGGGACATAAAACGTGAAATTATATACAAGTATTAGTTTGTTACATTCTCTGTCAGGCTAAAAGGGTTAGGTGGTGGTGGTGAGGCGAGCACAGTACAAACATCAGAGGTTATATGCATGGGCCAGGGTCAGGTAATTGGCAAACAATTGAAAGGGGGTGTGGAATGCACATCACACACACAGAATACATGTAGATTCAGGTGCGGCTGGATACTTGAGGAGGAACATTGCTGTTTGGGGGTGGGGGGGGGGGAGCAAAAGATGGCCATTAAGTACTATAGTCATAAATGGACAATTTCTAACAGAACGAGTTCTCTGAGTCTGTGCCCGGGCAGTAGATACTTGTTTCTTGCCTCGAAAATAAACTCAAAGGTTGTCTTTAGTACCATACCATACATGTACATGACAACCATGTTCATTAGGAATGAAGCTAATTAGTATTCTTAGCAGAAAGTATCTCAGTCTGTGTAAAATCTGTCATCCACATTTGTCATGTTGAAATGGTCATATTAGAAATTCAGAACTGCATGTATGAAAGGGAATCTGAAATTTAGATACATGTACAAGCAGATAAAGTTCACATGTCGCTCAAATATAAAGTTCATGTTTAAGTCTAGCTTCAGGGGGTGAGTGGAATGAGTGAGACTGTCAGGGGGGGGGTGGGGGTGAGATGGGGGGGCGACTATTAGCAATGAATGGATGTTATTATTCAAAGAGCTAGACAGGGAGAATTTTCTATCTGAAATTGTCATTCAGGTTGAAACTGGTACAGTGGAAGAAAGGGAACTCCTAGTGTTTCTAACCCATAAATGATATCTGATGTACATGTAGCAGTTTCTCATGCATGACTGTAAATGATTGCTTCATAGAATGCTGCCAGAGGTTCTCAAATACCATGACAGGAGCAGCTATGGCTGGCCAAAATAATAATATGAATTGAAAGAATTATTTTTCATAGTTTTCTGTGCATCTGCAAATATTTTTCAAATTAACCTCAATAGCCCTCAACCTATAAGGGTGCAGTTACCTATAATATGTTGGGAGGCTGCTGTGAAAAAGCCTACATATAGGGCCTCGCTCAGAGGAGGACCTAAACACAGAGCCTATTCATATTTCATATATCAAAATATTTCTATGTATCTCAGGAATATTTTCAGGCCAAAACATCTGAGCATTGAAAAAAAAATTTGACTCACTGACCTGTATTCAACAAAATACATCAACTTCTGCTGACGGCTCATGTATCCACTACGCAAATGAGATGTTTATATTCACTACGACTCTGTCAAGTATCTCCAGCAGCTTTAAAAAAAGTGGGGATTATATGCCCATCGCCAGCTCGTTTTTAGTGTAAGAAATCGTCTGCTAAAGTGACAAAAATGGCAACTATAAGATACCCTCGTTCCCATGTGCATGATGACGTCACCAATTTACCACTAAATTCCATATTTTATTTCTAAATTCATCCATTCTGATTTTCGATCAACCTTTATGCTGTATTTATATCAATACAATCTCAAAATACGGCATTTTCAATTTTACATGTCTGTTCTGGGGGGAATCCCACTGTGTGACCCCTACAGCTTTGGGAAACCCCCTCGTTTTTAGTGCGAAACAGTGTTATGCCACCATATAAAAAGGAGTGTTCACACAAACTGTAGCTATCGGGACTTCCCTAACAGTTCCATCCATCAGAAAACAACGTCTAGTTTATCCCCAATTTGTTCCGGAGAAATGAAACCGAGTTTTACCACGTTCCAAATCGGCCAGGTTAGGTAGGCCTTCCACGAACGTGATGTGGGGCATTGCTGCATACGCTGCCTGCCATTCTCCGTAACACCACACGACTCGGGCAATGGGTGGGGTGATCATGCTGTCGGCGTGTTGAAGGAGTTTCCTGACGAAGTGCGTTTTACCGGAGCCCGTCGGTCCTGCGATGACGCAAGTGAAGGGATGCTGCCACCGAGGGTCCATGGTTCGAGCTGTATGCGCTGTCGTGGTAACCCGCTCTTGTAAATTTGGTACGAGTGAACTGGAGTGGTGGTGGTGGGTACAACGTCGGTCGTCTTTGTCTGTTCACTGTGAGTGATGATGGTGATGGGTACAACGTCGGTCGTCGTTGTCTGTTCACTGTGAGGGATGAAATTCCGTGGGTTTTCAGACGTAGTGGGTGTTCTTGGTGTAGGTGTGGGCTGTATACTTGGTGTGGAGCTCGATGTGGCTTGTACACGGGGTGTGGTGGTGGTGACGACTGGGATCGATACGGCGTTGACTGGTGCTATCTGTAGACTGGTTTGACTGGTGGCTGGTGTTCTAAGTTGGTTAAGTAGCGTGCTGACATAGGCTACGTCGTAAAACACACCTCCGTACAACCCACTCAGCAGGGTTAGCACTATCACCACAAAGCCCACTTGCGCTTTGCGCGTTTTGGGAGACGCAGTGTTCAGAGGCAGCTGCTGTTTGTCCATAGCACTGTGGTCGAACATGGAATGAAGGATGACGGCAGTGGTGTCTGGCTTTATAGTCGTTTCACCTGGTTGGCAGCGACCCAGGAATTGAAGGAACTGGGCCAGCCTTGCCATTTGACGAAATGAAACAGTTTGCCACGTCGACGTTCCGTTTTCCAAATCTGCTCCACCGTGTAGTAGTCTTGCTGTGTTATTACGACAGGCTGTAATTCCGTCTCGTAAAACGTCCCTAGCAACGGTTCCCCTTGAAGATCTTCCAGTTCATAGACTCGCTGCTGTCGGGGTAGGCGCCGTTTAATCAGGAAGTGCTCATCGCCCCAGTTGGGCAAGTAACTTTTCTCAAATTGACCTTTGAAGTTACTGATCCGTACAGGGTCCCCGACCGTGTACACCTCCTTCGACGTTCGCTGCGATTGCCTGGGATACAAGACACGCCGGACTTGGGCTTCATTGCGCTGGGTCACGGTAATGGGGGCTCTCTCTATACTCCGGTGATAGGCTCGATTGTAACCACTCACAAGTTTCGGGAGAACATCGATGTACCGCCTTGTATTCTTATAGGTGAAATATTTATACATGCGGCCTTTGAATGTCCTGTTGAACCTTTCCACCACGGAAGCCTTGGTCTCGTTGTACGTTTTCGTCTGGATGGCTACCACCCACGCATACTTCGACAGGATATGGATGCACGTCAAGATATACCGATTCCCATCGTTGTGTTTGGCAAAGGCGCTCATATCGACCAAATCCGCTTGCCATTGGGCATCTAGTCCTCCCACGATGACCCGGTTCCCTAGAAAATGGCGACGGGCAGCTCGATGTAAGGTATAGGTGTCTTGTTTTCTTATCCAATCTCGGAGTTGAGCACGTTGTATCCCCTGGGTTGTGCCGCTCGATAGAGAGCCGTCAATGCAGTATAGGTCGCCGGACTGTCGGGACTAGTATAAGTTATCCAACACCTTCTCCCAGCTCTTCATGGTGACAAATGATGTTGGACCCTGGCTCCATCGTTTATTTATAACGGGTATATCTTGGGCCGGAGTTTCTTTCTGATTTTCTTCGTTGGCTTCTGCCAGCACATTGTCCATGGCAAATGACTAGTCCAACTCGTCTGATGACCGATCTTCCTCCGTAAGCACTTGATCCACATCTACCACGGCATTTTCCAATGCAGACCATAGATCAGGGTGAAGGGTAAAATGCACTGTACCCCCATCTAGCCGAGCCAAATGAGCAAAGAAGGGGCCGCGTCGGATGTACACATCGTGACGCAAGTGAATGAGGTCGCCGTGCGCCGTGTGCACTCCTGTCGAGGACCGCTTCTGTGAACTCGTTCAGGATCTGGCGTCGCCCCTCGTTGTCGTCGCCATCTGCAAACATGGACCGAACCACTGCTCGGTAATCCGTGAGTGAATTAACCACGGTGGCATGCTGTAAAATGCGACTCTCATAGAGATGGGTGTCCGTCATGGCTCTGTAACCGTAGGAATGGAGGTGTGGGATCCAGAGGGACGTGTTTTGTAGACCACGTCACACATGCGCGCCTAGACGTAGCTCTACGGGTCTAGACCGTGATACGTACTATTCTGATTGGTTAGTCCAAAAAGAGAGCAACAACAACAAAGATTACGGGTCAATCCTTTTATTAGCCCCTCCATAACAGCATATCCACGCTGGAGGAACCAGTAGGAAACATGATAGGAATGCATGTACTGACCTGTCTGTGGGGTTTTTCCCCAGAATTTCGCTGACGTCCGTGGCGGAAAAGACAACTTGCCAGAAGCAGTTTACTCTCCCAGAAGATTTGCGACGGCACGAGTCCTCCATCCACAACGGCGCACGGTATACTTGTATAACCTGCGCACGGTCATTTAATCGGGAGGATCCTTTACTGCGCCACGTACGCTCATTCCACGAGGGCGCGACGGAACAATGTAATGAATGTGGTCAACTCTTCAAACGACCCAGTCAGTTAAGACGGCATGAGCGTTTAATTCATGACCCGTCTCTACGGTTTGGGAGACAACTTCCCACTAAAGTGGCACCCAGGAGGGCCACGAACGTGATGTGGGGCATTGCTGCATACGCTGCCTGCCATTCTCCGTAACACCACACGACTCGGGCAATGGGTGGGGTGATCATGCTGTCGGCGTGTTGAAAGAGCTTCCTGACGAAGTGCGTTTTGCCGGAACCCGTCGGTCCTGCAATGACGCAAGTGAAGGGATGCTGCCACCGAGGGTCCATGGTTCGAGCTGTATGCGCTGTCGTGGTAACCCGCTCTTGTAAATTTGGTACGAGTGAACTGGAGTGGTGGTGGTGAGTACAACGTCGGTCGTCTTTGTCTGTTCACTGTGAGTGATGATGGTGGTGGGTACAACGTCGGTCGTCGTTGTCTGTTCACTGTGAGGGATGAAATACCGTGGGTTTTCAGACGTAGTGGGTGTTCTTGGTGTAGGTGTGGGCTGTATACTTGGTGTGGAGCTCGATGTGGCTTGTACACGGGGTGTGGTGGTGGTGACGACTGGGCTCGATACGGGGTTGACTGGTGCTATCTGTAGACTGGTTTGACTGGTGGTTGGTGTTCTAAGTTGGTTAAGTAGCGTGCTGACATAGGCTACGTCGTAAAACACACCTCCGTACAACACACTCAGCAGGGTTAGCACTATCACCACAAAGCCCACTTGCGCTTTGCGCGTTTTGGGAGACGCTGTGTTCAGCGGCAGCTGCTCTTTGTCCATAGCACTGTGGTCGAACATGGAACGAAGGATGACGGCAGTGGTGTCTGGCTTTATAGTCGTTTCACCTGGTGGGCAGCGACCCAGGAATTGAAGGAACTGGGCCAGCCTTGCCATTTGACGAAATGAAACAGTTTGCCACGTCGACGTTCCGTTTTCAAAATCTGCTCCACCGTGTAGTAGTCTTGCTGTGTTTTTACGACAGGCTGTAATTCCGTCTCGTAAAACGTCCCTAGCAACGGTTCCCCTTGAAGATCTTCCAGTTCATAGACTCGCTGCTGTCGGGGTAGGCGCCGTTTAATCAGGAAGTGCTCATCGCTCCAGTTGGGCAAGTAACTTTTCTCAAAATGACCTTTGAATTTACTGATCCGTACAGGGTCCCCGACCGTGTACACCTCCTTCGACGTTCGCTGCTATTGCCTGGGATACAAGACACGCCGGACTTGGGCTTCATTGCGTTGGGTCACGGTAATGGGGGCTCTCTCTATACCCCGGTGATAGGCTCGATTGTAACCACTCACAAGTTTCGGGAGAACATCGATGTACCGCCTTGTATTCTTATAGGTGAAATATTTATACATGCGGCCTTTGAATGTCCTGTTGAACCTTTCCACCACGGAAGCCTTGGTCTCGTTGTACGTATGGAAGAAAAACACCTTCTGGGCTTTCAGAAACTGTTGGAACGGTCTGTTGAGGAATTCCGTGCCTTCGTCGGTTTGCAAATACATGGGTTTGCGCCCGGTCTTGAAGATGTCCTTGAACGCCGCTATGAGATTCGCCCCGTTTACGTCCGGATGGGTACCACCCACGCATACTTCGACAGGATATCGATGCACGTCAAGATATACCGATTTCCATCGTTGTGTTTGGCAAAGGCGCTCATATCGACCAAATCCGCTTGCCATTGGGCATCTAGTCCTCCCACGATGACCCGGTTCCGTAGAAAATGGCGACGGGCAGCTCGATGTAAGGTATAGGTGTCTTGTTTTCTTAACCAATCTCGGAGTTGAGCACGTTGTATCCCCTGGGTTGTGCCGCTCGATAGATAGCCGTCAATGCACTATAGGTCGCCGGACTGTCAGGACTGTAGTATAAGTTATCCAACACCTTCTCCCAGCTCTTCATGGTGACAAATGATGTTGGACCCGGGCTCTGTCGTTTATTTATAACGGGTATATCTTGGGCCGGAGTTTCTTTCTGATTTTCTTCGTTGGCTTCTGCCAGCACATTGTCCATGGTAAATGACCAGTCCAACTCGTCTGATGACCGATCTTCCTCCGTAAGCACTTGATCCACATCTACCACGGCATCTTCCAATGCAGACCATAGATCAGGGTGAAGGGTAAAATGCACTGTACCCCCATCTAGCCGAGCCAATTGAGCAAAGAAGGGGCCGCGTCGGATGTACACATCGTGACACAAGTGAATGAGGTCGCCGTCCAGTTTACCAGACAACCCCCGTTGAATTTGGTCCAGCCCTCCCGAGACAAACGAATGTGAGCCGGGCACGGTTGTGTAGGGTCCGCATCACAGATGTCTCCCACCTCCTCCATGATATCGACCGTATCCGCATAAACGTGCAGGAAAACCTCGCGGGTCAAGCTGAGATACACCCGTATTATATGCTCCGTCATGGTCAGTACGTGAATGGTACCAGATTTGACTGTCTCTCGTATTTATAGGGAGAACCCCGTGAGATCAAAGGATCGGGTGGTGATGTCACTGGGCTGACTGAGTCTAGCTGGATAATCAATGGTATCGTCGTCTGCCTCCGCTTCATTGCTAGACATTTGCTCATTGGGTTCTGCCGCCGCTTCCCTCAGGGCACGAGCCCACCCCAACTGAACAGCCGACCGCTCGTCCTGTGTAAACAGCTGGTCCATGATAGGCACCACTTTCTCGAAGGCTTTCCAAAGATCGGGGTCTAGGGTGAAGCCTCGCGTAGGGTCTTGGTAACGGCCCAGGCGTGGGAAGAAGGGTCCACGGTGTACGTAGATGGCATTGTCTATGTGGGTGAGGTTTCCGTCGAGCTCACCACCCAACACCCATTTAAATTTGGTCCAGCCGTCACGGTGTAGCGTAACCGTATTCGATACGGTCTCAGCGCGCGACCAGCAAACATCTCCACGGTCTTCCACGAGGGTGACTTTATCTTCATAGACGTGTAACCCCACCCGGGTTGTAAGGGGTAGGATGGCGCGTAGGACTGGTGGTTGACCCAATGACGAACGGTGAATGACACACACTTTGACTGTCTTTCGTATTTATGGACAGGTGCCACAGCGCCAGGGTCAAGAGGGCACAGACAATTACTAGGCCAACGAGCCGTCGCTGGTTCCGGCGTGAGCGCTCGTGGTCCATAGCACGGGCATCAAGGATGGCTGTCATAGTGCAGTAGTGGTGAATGATAACACACCTCTCCATCGTGTGCACTCTGTCGAGGACCGCTTCTGTGAACTCGTTCAGGATCTGGCGTCGCCCCTCGTTGTCGTCGCCATCTGCAAACATGGACCGAACCACTGCTCTGTAATCCGTGAGTGAATTAACCACGGTGGCATGCTGTAAAATGCGAGTCTCATAGAGATAGGTGTCCGTCATGGCTCTGTAACCGTAGGAATGGAGGTGTGGGATCCAGAGGGACGTGTTTTATAGACCATGTCACACATGCGCGCCTAGACGTAGCTCTACGGGTCTAGATCGTGATACGTACTATTCTGATTGGTTAGTCCAAAAAGAGAGCAACAACAACAAAGATCACAGGTCAATCCTTTTATTAGCCCCTCCATAACAGCACATCCACGCTGGATGAACCAGTAGGAAACATGATAGGAATGCATGTACTGACCTGTCTGTGGGGTTTTTCCCCAGAATTTCGCTGATGTCCGTGGCGGAGAAGACAACTTGCCAGAAGCAGTTTACTCGCCCAGAAGGTTTGCGACGACACGAGTCCTCCATCCACAACGGCGCACGATATACTTGTATAACCTGCGTATGGTCATTTAATCGGGAGGATCCTTTACCGCGCCACGTACGCTCATTCCACGAGGGCGCGACGGAACAATGTAATGAATGTGGTCAACTCTTCAAACGACCCAGTCAGTTAAGACGGCATCAGCGTTTGATTCATGCCCCGTCTCTACGGTTTGGGAGACAACTTCCCACTAAAGTAGCACCCAGGAGGGCCAGACCCAGTGAAGATGAGCCCGGGGAGACGAATGCCACTGGTGATGCGATCACAGAGAGCCCGCCTGTACCCACAGTTCAGAAGAGCCTAGATATCCAGCCAGTCCCTAGCATTATTGTTGCTAGTTATACGCCTGACGACATCGAACATTTTCTGGAAGATGCAGTGGATGTTCCTAGCGATCTGTTACAGGACGCCCATCCAGTGAGTGACATCTATCGGCGCCAATGACCCATGATACGGCACGTTTTCCACCGTGACCGCCCTATTCCAGATATCTACAATTTCCCACTCACCGACCTCACCCTTCTACGCAGCTACGTGGAAGCCATCTTAAATGACCAAGCTACGGTCTTCAAATTGAATGTCGCTTTCGGGTACATCTTACGTCACAAAGAGACGGACCAGTTACGGTATTATTATGCAAGTAATAACAGCCATGTGTTTGACCAGCCGTTCAACATCATTAACCGGGCGTCGCTAGAGACGATGCTGGAGAAACTGGACACCGTGGATCCCTTGAGATGGGCACATCGTCAACGCCCCAACACACAATGGGTCGTAGAGAAGGTGACCAATGTTACGTTCTTCGTTACCAAGCTGATCGACCACCCCCATCGGCTGAATGCGTCACCCTTGCATTGATGAATAGCATAACATGCCGTATATACTCTCTATGTCTACATGCTGATCGTTGACTTGAGCTCAGTAAACATTAAATGTGACGGTGCGTTAAATAATAAAACTTGGTGTTTGATATTTCAATTTGTTTTGCTGTGAACATACTAAACATACTCAGGGCGGCTCCCCCAGTCTGGGTATGATGTAACATTGGGGATAATAAACTGTGGCCGGGCCGGAGAAAACTTGGATGTTGAAAATCCGGACCCTACGTGTAAGGGAAAATTGGAACTCTTCTGGGTTCGGAGGTAGTTTTAGTGAAACCCAGAAGTGACGTCTGTGCGCAGAATCCACACCACCCAACCACAACCATGGACCCATAGTGGTTGGTCAAACACACCCCCACGCACCCCCAAAATGCCTGCTTTCTATACTACGACCAGACTGCGCATGCGCAAACTCTTGAACACGGACGAACCATGAGTACAGTCGGGTGCTCCTCCACGAGAGCTTCAACATAAGACCTCAGAGGACACCATCGGACCACTAGGGGCTCACCTAGACCCCAAAATGTCTATTTCCATACCCTTTTCCCACAATTCCTGCTTGCGCATGCGCAGAATGACGTCAGTTCCACGTCTCCCATCCCGTCTGATGCTCCTTCACGAATGCTTCACATTGATACCTCATACGACTCCATCGGACCAATAGGGGCCCATCTAGACCCCAAAACGTCTATTTCCATACTCTTTGTCTACTGCGCATGCGCAGAATGACGTCAGTTCCACGTCACACCCATTCCCTCGGATGCTCCTTCACGAATGCTTCACATTGATACCTCATACGACTCCATCGGACCAATAGCGGCCCACCTAGACTCCAAAACGTCTATTTCCATATATTTTGTCTACTGCGCAAGCGCAGAATGACGTCAGTTCCACGCCACACCCATCCCGTCGGATGCCCCTTCACGAATGCTTCATTTTGACACCTCACTCCATCCAATCGGTACACTAGGGACCCCTCTCGCCCCTGAAGATTGCCGGAGAATGCCGGAGAATTTGGGACTACTTTCTGTCCGCGGAGGCAGACCGCATCACCACCAGACCGCATCACCGCGGAGGAATACACACGCCCGATTCACGCAGACCGGAAATGACGTCATACATGACTCCTGCGCACACCGCCACAAAACCGCCACAAAATCTCATACCTGCGCACAACACTTCCGCGCACACCCACTCCACAATTCCTGCGCATGCGCAGTGAGGCGCCATTACGTTTAAAAGGGTAGAACCTACTACTTACCGGTATTTAATTTGAAATGTGAAGATGGGTGGGTTCATGCCATCCGCATGTCCGCATGTAGTCGGGGATTGAGTTCCGCATATAAGCTTGTTACGTTCATCCAGAAATCTGGAAATTATTACAAACCGAGAATATGCCGTCAAAAGATTTTAATTTTTCTCAAAATTCGGAAGGCCTCGGGACCTGATTAGGTGCAAGAAAGTGAGTTCCGATTAAGATACATTTATATATTACTCTACAACAATCTTCGAAGTAAAATCTATTTTCTCAAAATGTCCATTCAGGTTTGATAAAGTTCGTGGGATACCCTTTTGCAGCAAATTATAAGTTCTATTCCAAATATCTTTTCACGTTTTTACATCACTCGAAAAAATAATTCTGAAAAATCGGAAATGTTTGCAAAATATTCAAGAACGTCTAGAATTACAAAAAAATCCGGGGAGCATGCCTCTAGATCCTCCTGGTCCGTGTTTTATTTATTTTAGTAAAAAAATATAGTTCTAAAAAGTCGGAAATATGCTTCAAAATGTGCCAATACGCGGGCTGGTTATATTCCTTAACGACAAACTCACTCAAAATAGAATGAAATGTTCTGTAGCGTGAACAAGATCCTTTCGAATATCAAAACAAGAATAAACACGATTAATTCGCTTTTTATTTTGATCCCAATGCCCTTCATCGTGTCCCGGTATCGACAGGTGCGATCTCGACATAAACCAGCTCAAGCATGTAAGTCAATCGAATAAAAAAATTAATTGAATTGCCGTTCAATGTACATAGTTTAAACACGGTTGAGGCACCAAAGTCGTTTTTACTTACAAAGTTGGCTCCCTTGGTTTGTCTGCTGGAAGCGGTTCCCTTGGTTTGTCTGCTGGAAGCGAGGGCCCAGTTCAAAAATATATATTTCAAATGATAATGGTGTGGATGTCAAAAAAGTTAAAATGAAAAAAAAAACAATGGTTAAGAAAGACCAGTAGTCAACATATTGAAGCTCGTATCGGTTTGTTAGAGTGGGGTAATGCTCGCTTGCACGCCCGGGGAGTAGTGGGGAAAGGGCAGATTTTGTGGTGCGTACGAGCGCGTTTGGAGAGATGTGGGCCATGTTCAGTCTGACTACATGATAAAGTGAACCCTCGCCCCTTACGTCATAAAGTCATGACGCAGACAGATAAGAGAAAGAAAGACAAGCAACCACAAAGACTATGTATTACACATATATCCTCCACTCCATATTCATAGCCACGCTGGGGGAGTCGCGTCGAGATGGGAATCGGTTGCTCTTGCCCAACCAGATGCCACCATTTGAAAAAGTTCAATCTCCGGTCATAGTCGCTCTTATTCGTTTGCCCTAAGCGCCTTCGGGCATTCCAGGATACTGTAACACCTTACCTTGAACAGCTTTGTTCGCATTTTGACTGCATTTTTCCCTCTTTCATGTGACGCTTCATGATGGGCGGGGTCCGCTTTCATTTCAAGCGGCAGCCGGCTATAATCTTCATAGGTAGTCATGACTGTTTTTCTGATGTGGGGGCGCATTAAGATGTACACCTGTTGTAAGTTGTCCTGTCCGGCGTCCTCGATCGCCTCAGCATAAGTATTAATAGCCTTATCCGAAATACAATCCCAAAAGTTGGGTTCTTCCTCATTCAGGCTTCCATGGGATGTAGCCTGACTATAAGCGACCAAGCTCTTCGTATCAGTGGATAGACTCAGCAGTCTCTTCATCAGTGTCGGTCGACGGACTTTCAAAATCAGATGGGGTAGGAATTTGGTTTAATGTCACACACAAGGTTATCTCACTCACATGGCGATAGCCAGTTTGGTTGGTGGAGGAAGCCGGAGTACCTGAAGAGAACCACCGCTCGTTGGTAAGTAGCTTTGACCAACGACCCTTGATGGAAGTAACGGCATCAACGGAAGTGGCGTCAAAACCGGAAATGGCGTCATCGCAGGCATGCCTTGATTGTGCCGCCTAGACCCTATTTGCAGCTCCGAATAGGGTCGTGCCTGACCCACTCTCTCTCTCTCTCTCTCTCTCCCTGTGCACTTCCGACACTGCCCCCTGAAAATGACACCAATCTAAGTCTACCTCACGAGTGCTTTACTTTGATGATTTATCGCCCTTTCGCGTCACGTGACGGGTGAGCATATTGAGGCATATTTTCATCAAGTTGAGGCCTCTCCTTTCCGAAAATCTGACTGGTGACTGGGGTATTACTATGTCCCAGTGAGGTGGCTGCCATGTCATACGTTTGTGAAGTAGCGGGACGAGTTCGTTCAGTTTGTGGATCCCATTAGGTCGGGTGATAAGGATCTAAAGCGCGGTCCCAGTCGTGTCGGGGGCAGTCTCCCACTGACAACTAACACCGATATAACAATCCACCGCGGGAGCACCACAGCTACGACAACCCCGACCACGACACCATGCAGTGACACTCAGTCTCACTCCAAGTATTACGCCAGGAATACAGGCCCTTCCATTGAGCCCCACAGCGAACACCACCTCATAAGCCACGTCCGAACCAAATATACAGTCTGTCACCACTACTCTTTCGGCTGAGACCGTCGAACGCACCAAATCACAGACAGCCTAATAAGGGAGACCACTCGTTTTCGACCGCATGATAATTATTCTTCCTTTTCAGCTATCTGGTATATACATTACCTTTCTTTGAGAGATTGTCAGCTCCTTCAAACAAGCGTGTGCGAAATGCTGGCTTATAGCGCCCCTACAGAGATACCCAAGCCAGGAAAAGAATTTTCGGCAAGCCACAATTCGCACCCTTTTCGAGCGCGAACATGGGGATTTTTGACAATTGAATTTGACCTCTTTGCGTTTTGAATTCTGTAGCTGTCTTAACTCATGAAGGATGGCAGGTGTATGCCTATTCAGTCAATATATATTTATAGAAGGATTTTGGTGCGACTATTAATTGTCGATAGCTTTAGATACTGGAAGCAAAGTCCCTTCACCTGTCTGATCGCGGGTCCGACAGGCTCTGACAAGTTCGTTCGACATGCCACCAGCACCAGTTGAAGGACTGTCCGAACTGGAACCGGACACCTTGGTCATCGTTAAATGCCTCATGGTAGAAACCGACGCCCGAATGACCCAGTTCTTTATCGAAGGCAGTCACCATAGTCGACCCAGCGTCATTTAAATCGTGTCGTATTTGTTTATTAAAGTGAAAGACCATCGGAATATCAGTTTGAAAGGCGTGTACCTGGAGGTGTTTTAAATCCCGGAAACACCTCCCATCAAAGAAACATGGCGAAACAAATGTATCCCGAACACGCCCAGTTCTGCTCGAAGCCTTTGAACAGGGGACTACTCCATCGAACTGAAGCAAGCCACCCCTGTTCGTATCCGCCTACGGATCCCGTTCTCATCCGGGGAGATCCAATTTCGTGTACATGCGAAATGATAAAAGAAGGACGATACGGACCTCATCATTACTTGTTCGTCATGTACGGAAGCATGCGCCTACGCGTTGGGTACTGAAGACAGCCCCTTCCAAGTTGCTGCGGATCATTGTGCGCGGGGCGGCTGCCGCCCTCGTGTGTTCTCCATGTGAGATTTAACACCACAACCGCAACGTCCTTCTCTCGCCTGCACAAAATACCGAATTACAGCGGTATAAAATAGATATCCGTGATACAAAAGCGAATACCCTAAAGACATACGAATACAATCTTATAGAAAGGCGTGTAGCTCGGTTTCATATTTGCGCATTTCGCTGCCTCCTTGCTGGGATTTTTGCTGAGCGAAATTCTGGGTCGGTGATGGAGCATGCAAACAACGGCCCTGGTCAAATCACGTCTTCCCCAACCCCTCCAATTCCTTAAACGGTACCAACTGTCGTCAAAACGTTGAAGACGCTCTACGAAGAGATGCGACGGGAATTAAGCGATAGTGAGAAAGTGCATTGGTACAATCGGGCGCTCCAGCGGTAGTAATGTCCCTCTGCTATGCGTCTGGCCGGTGACGGGTCAATACGAAGATCAAATTTGCTCAAAACTTTTAACCACATCCTCTAACCACTCCGGCAGATCGACAACCGCACCTTCACAAGGGATGACACCTGACGACTGGTGACATTCGAGGGTGGAAAATTGGTGCCTGCGCTTCTTTTTCAACAGGCCCGATCGTCCAACTGTGCAGGATGAATCTGTCTTATCAGTGCGGCGAACATAGCAACACTTACTTTCAACCAGACTGCTCATTCGAAAAATATATCGCCATTTATAATATCAGAAGCAAAGAAACCAGAAGTCTGCAGACAAGCTAGAATGCATCGGCCGCCGCCTCCCTGCTTATTACACGTCATGATGTGACGTAGTTGCGCAGAAAGATTGGTATGTGTCGTGTTCGCGCAGATTCGAAACAAAAATCGAGTGTTGCATCACGGGATATAGGCTGATGCAGGAATTCAAATACTCAGCTTACGAAACGTACATAATTACTGATACCCATCATCCCCCACGTGGCGATTTTGCAGTTCGTCTTGCGTGTGTAGAGACTGTTCAAGAGTCTAGTGGTGTAGAGAGGCTGTTTGATGAGTGCCAGTGCCGTCTAGCTAGTCTAATCTAATGATATGAACACACTTCTAGTTCATGTACTTATTATAATATCTATAGACAGAGATATAGTAGAGGAGGGGTATGTCAATCGGTGTATGTCGAATTATCAACAACATCGCCGAAGACACCCACTGCTGATCATGCCACTGTGGCCTCCATCACGCATGCCCGAAGCGTGCCATAGCCCACAAGCAATTCAAGGCTATCTGCCCAGTTATACTACTTTCGTTTAACACTACTTCCAAGTGATTATCTTTTCTTGTGTCATCGATCAGTCACAAAGGGGAGACAAGCCCACTCGAGGAGCGAAGGGCTATTTCTCCGAAACAGTGAACAACGGTACCAGATTTTATATAATTGCATCTTGTCCAGAGGAATCGGAACCTGATTTAATGGAGCGCGAAATTAGGTAGATTGGGGTCAACAACTTCACTGTGGCATAATAATACCCTACGCACCAATCACATTTTTGGATACGATTCTCGCCCGAGCAGTACACCGCCGGAAGTGACATCATATGTTTGTCGAACATTCAGATTACTTTTCAATTCCGCATAATACTCCGACTGACGTAGCGTTAAACGAAAAGATCTAGATATTATTTTTCCAGACCGCGTTCCGCCCACATTCCAGTTACGTGACCTAGAAAAACTGCGCTGATGGTAAAATACGTTAGGGTTTTACTCATTTGCGTACACTTCGCCATCCATAAGATGGCTTGCGAATCGTGTGTCTCCATTGTTGCGGAGCGATATCCGGTACTTTACCGGATTCTGTTCGGCCTTCATCCGGCGGAGAACAGACTCGAGAAATCTGATAAATTACAGGTTTTCATACCACTTTTGAAACAGATATTGCCTGGGCTTACAAAATATATAGGTATGTATAACTTTCGTATCATCCAAGAGGTGTGGTGGATCTGAAATTTTGAACAAGTAGTTCATCACATGACTCGAAAATGGCGAGTTATGTTGGGGTTACGTCGGTAGACTTTACCTGATTGGCTGACGAAGTCACGTCGTATTGATTTATGGAAATTCCCTCCAGCAGTTGCCGAAAGTAGGCTGAACATGGATACACACGATCCCAGGGTCAGTCTTACCACGTATAGATGACCGAGATGGTTACAGGTTGGGTTTTACTTTCCGTGCTAAACTATTCGCTGATACCGAATGTAAAATACTTAATCCAAGCATGCATAACAATAAAATATTAATGGATAGATCAGTGAAAGTTTGTAGAAATCCGTGCGTTATTTCACCCAATTCAAGTCCTTCAGTCGGAAGGTGAGGTCGGATACACGGACATCGCGGACCGCCTTTAAAGTTTCAGTGTTTCCTACATTTGCCTGGCTTGTTGGATGTTCGATGGTAGATGAATGGGTTTATTTTTTCTTCAAATAGATTTTGTTTGAAACTATATGTTTCCTTTATATTTATTAATGTTCATGGTTGTTGAAAATATACGTGTTCATCTGCCACCGAGTATCCCACAAGCTATGGTGTTTTCGAAGCTCGTCACTGTCGCCATGGTCGCGATAAACAAGTGATATGATTGGTCAATATATGCAGGATGTTGCTTTACAGCTAAACAAGACACAGTGCCTAAGTGCACCAGGGGTATCTATCATGGCATACCCCTGGATTTAGCGAGGATGGGTTAAAGTGGAGTGAGCCTGTGAAACGAAGCATGCCAGTAAAGAGACAGAGCAGTCCTAAAGGTGTTTGACTTTTATTCTCTGACATAATTATGTACAATATATATACGAAAGATTGTTCGCTCATGATTTGCGATGGATTTAACGAGTGCATAGGCATAATAGTGAGATCAGTTATGGCACGACTCTAGAATGGCAACCGCCAGAACATGGCCTTATGCAACGAATGTCTCTATAAAATCATATGTTGCCGCTTGAACCAGCATCTATATGTATTGTAGATAAATAACGTCCGTACGAATAATTGATGCAAGGTAGACTTGTCGATACACATCCCGTTGCCTTGGCCTTCTTCATAGCAGACTGATTTTAACGTTGACCTTTATCTCCCTGCATCATTGTAACGAACTCTGGAAAGAGAAATAAATTATATAAGTTTTGTTTAAAAGGTTTCATAACGATGCGCCCGGAGACCAGAAATGAGACATTATTTTATTGTTGATATCCATATTTTATCCTCTGTGATTACAAAACATTGCGCACAATCTAATTTTCGTATATTTTGTCAGATATTCACGCATGGCAGTAATAATAAAAACCCATCCACACGCCATAACTCTTTTATTCCTTAAGTAAACAGATATACAGGATCAATATTGTATTTTTGTATTAAACTTGTATCATGGAATAGAGCGTACTCCTCTTAACATTGTTCCACCCAGCGCCGTTGAACAACATTTAAAAATGACCCTGTTTGTAGGCTATACTCTGCCAGAAAGTCACAAGACGACCATACATTATATGGTCGAATAGCCCGCCTGACCAACTCTTTCATGATCGCCTTGACCACATTTGTCATGGTTAAGCGGTGCATTTCACCATATGAAATATGGTTGGCCAAGTGTTTATCATGGAATATCCTTCTGACATTCTATCCCAGTTTGGTAACCCTTCGTCATTTACATGCGTGAGACTGGCTTGGGCTGCGAGTTAACACGCGGGGCTTGAGACCGTATGAACCCATGTACTTCAAGATTCTCATTGTGTTCATATGAACAGTCACAATAAAAGCGTGACCGAGATACATCATTCTCTAGATAACGATTTACAACGAATATCATATGGATTAAGAATGCTGAGCAGCGAAACGGATTCAATACTTTCGGAACATGTCTTAATGGTATCATTGAAAACTGTTGACCGCTTCTCTCTTACGAGAAGCTAAACTATGTTTATACTATGATTGTGTTTTTGGATTTGATGTAAGTGCTGTTATATATAATATGGAATAGGTATTTGGATTACGGATGCGAATATTCTTTAATGGGCGACGGCTGAATTATGAATGACGGACCAGACGCTTGTAATTTCTCCATTTTGTAAATAAATTCTTTCGGCATCCCATCACAAATAACATGTATACTTTCGTTAAAATTACCAACCTTCGTAATTAACTTGTCCATCTCCATCTATATCTGCTTCTCGGATCATTTCATCTACTTCTTCATCAGTTAATTTTTCTCCCAAGTTTGTCATTACATGTCGCAATTCTGCTGCACTAATAAAGCCATTTCCGTCCTTATCAAACACTCGGAATGCTTCTCTAATCTCTTCCTCACTGTCCGTATCTTTCATCTTCCTCGCCATCATCGTGAGGAATTCTGGGAAGTCAATTTCGCCATTACCTATGAATGAGAAAGGCTGTATTCTTCAGTAAAGAGGTCTGAACGTGTGAAATTTGTGATAGGGATCATTATAGTTGTCGCATCTAATGAAACAATAGTAGTATATTTCCGCTTTATATACTACTAACAATATATATCACTCCGATTCGAGTGCCACAATATTTTATAATATCATTATGAGAAATTCTCTGTCAAACACTGTTAACTTGTCTGTCTTGTCATTATTCCATAGTTCTCTGAGGTCCAATTTGTATGAAGGGTTAATGTGATATATGTCCTTCCATGTAATTTTGGTCATGTTAAAAATAATCGTAAACATTATGCTGGCTTTGTCTGTACACTTGCATTTTTTTATTTTTTTTTTATTTTTGCTCTAATATGGACTGTAGTATTCTTGTGCATGTCTGTGTATTGTACTAGTAAATTCTTAGCTGTTGCCATAAGGTTTTGAATAATATTTTGCATATATTCAAGGGAACCATATGTAAGTGTTTATGACTAACATGATTTATAGGGGAATTTGCCGAACCCTGTTAGCCAACGGTCTTTGTTGCAAACTTTTAAGCAAAGTTATCTCCCTTCACCAAGGTAGCAGTCACCAGACCTGAATGTTGAAGATGTGCGATGCTAAGAGTTATTGAAGACTGTTAGTTGATGTTGAAGATGTGCGATGCTAAGAGTTATTGAAGACTGATTGATAAGTTGATAAAATAGTATTGGAGAAAGAATTTTTCAGGTTCGTGGCATAATTATGATTTATAACTGTCATATATTGGGGACTTTTTCGAGGGTCTTTGCCTAGAAACAAATGACGTTCATCTTGGCCTTATGGTTGTTTATTCTTGCCGACATAAAGAGGTAATACAATGGAGTTCTGTGTAAGAACATAACCCCACAGTATATGGAACCTCTCCAAACAGATACAAATAGTGCTGGAATGATATGTTAGTATATTAGATACTGTATCTAATCAGAAACCGTCTAAATGACGGAGAGTATAACAAAGACTTACCATCAGCATCTACTTCATTGATCATATCTTGTAATTCCGCCTCTGTTGGATTTTGTCCTAGTGATCTCATAACGGTACCCAATTCTTTTGTTGTAATAGTTCCATCACCGTCTTTGTCAAACAGGGAGAAGGCCTCTTTGAATTCTGTAAAGGAAAATTTTAGCACAGTATATGAATAGGCATCTACGCTTTTGAATTATACTCAGTCAATATATTTTATTCAACGTGTTGTGCCTTGATCAGTCGTGATTGGCGCAAAGTTAAGTTCCTGGTCAGAACCCCTCAGAAACAGTTTTGCGTCGACGCAGCTTTTTAATTTGTTGTTTAATCTAGAAGACCCAGATTCAAGATGGTGGCATACGTTAAGTCTGACATTTTCAACACTATTTCAACAGCTAACAGCGTTACAGACGAATTCAAGGTAGATAACTCTTGCCATGTTCAAGAGAGATAACTGAAGAATGAAGCTGAAAATTGTTGATACGGGACATGGATGAGAACGACGCGGGCGCTGACCAGATCAAAAGACGTATTATTTTGGCCTTGTAATGTAGTCGGATAGAGCTCCGCCATGCAGGGTAGTTTTCACCTGCATGCTCGTGTTTGATGTTCATTGAGATGTGAAATATAAAACATTTATTTTTAATTTGCGATGTACATTGTATTTACCTGCAATTTGTTCTTCTGTCAGCTGCTCTGCCTAAAAAGAAAATAACAGCAATGATAAAATTACAGATATGGCCTCGTCTTCACTCCCAACAAGTGGCCTCTTTATTATGTACATATTCTTCGGGTCTTCCAATGGGCGTTACATGCCCTTTTTATGTTAGATTATACTCGGCGACCCCAATACAGTGCCGACGAAGTTTCGTGATCTTTCGGTCAAAACTGTGACTGCACAAACACACAAACAAACAGATAGGGTTTCTTAAATTATAGTGAGATGACAATCAGAAGCATCAAGGATGGAATTGGAGAAATAATAATCAAAAGCCTCGGGGATGGGAATTCCTGAAATCCCGGAGATTTTAGGGTCTTCTAACAGTACAGCACTGACGCTCGTTAGGGTTATCACTATTCAATCCCGAAGCCTTTGAGCGTCATTCTTATTACTAAACACCTGGGGCTTTTGCCGTGGATTATTCCCCTTATTTAATACCCGCGGCTTTAGGCTTCTCCACATTATTCAATCTCTGTGGATTTTAGGGATAACTTCAGTCCCTAAATCTTTTGGGGTTCATTCTTATTATTCAAATCCTGAGACTTTTTGAGAGACTCTGTGTGCCCCTATAATTTGTCTCTAAGATTCCATACCTGAAGCATTTGAGGGTTATCCCAGTAATTGGATTTGTAGGGGGAACTCAAAAATGTCTAGTTGTGAATAACTTGGGGTAACCACCTGAACTCTGCGGGGTATGGAATCATAGTTATAGCCATCAAAAGCCTCAGGGATAGAATTATAGGATAACCCTCAAAAGTCAACACCCAAACGTGTTAAGGATATACAGATAACCATCGCAAGCCTACCGTGATATAATTATAGAGATAACCAACAACAGCTAACCCCCCAAACGCGTTAGGGAAATAAGGATAACCATCACAGGTCTCCCGGGACAGATTTTTAGGGATAACCAACAAAAGCTAACCCTCAAACGCGTTAGGGATATAAGAATAACCAACGCAAGCCTTCCTTGATAGAATTATAGAGATAACCAACAAAAGCTAACACTCAAAAGCGTTAGGGATATAAAAATAACCATCGCAAGCCTCCCTTGGTAGAATTATAGAGATAACCAGGAAAAGCTAACCCTCAAACGCAACAGCTAAACTTCAAACGCGTTAGGGACATAAGGATAATCATCACAAGCCTCCCTTGATAGAATTATAGAGATAACCAACAAAAGCTAACCCTCAAACGCTTTAGGGATATAAAAATAACCATCGCAAGCCTCCCTTGGTAGAATTATAGAGATAACCAAGAAAAGCTAACCCTCAAATGCGTTAGGGATATAAATATAACCATCGCAAGCCTCCCTTGATAGAATTATAGAGATAACCAACAAAAGCTAACCCTCAAACGCTTTAGGGACATAAATATAACCATCGCAAGCCTCCCTTGATAGAATTATAGAGATAACCAACAAAAGCTAACCCTCAAACGCTTTAGGGATATAAATATAACCATCGCAAGCCTCCCTTGATAGAATTATAGAGATAACCAACAAAAGCTAACCCTCAAACGCTTTAGGGATATAAATATAACCATCGCAAGCCTCCCTTGATAGAATTATAGAGATAACCAACAAAAGCTAACCCTCAAACGCTTTAGGGATATAAATATAACCATCGCAAGCCTCCCTTGATAGAATTATAGAGATAACCAACAAAAGCTAACCCTCAAACGCTTTAGGGATATAAATATAACCATCGCAAGCCTCCCTTGATAGAATTATAGAGATAACCAACAAAAGCTAACCCTCAAACGCTTTAGGGATATAAATATAACCATCGCAAGCCTCCCTTGATAGAATTGTAGAGATAACCAACAAAAGCTAACCCTCAAACGCTTTAGGGATATAAATATAACCATCGCAAGCCTCCCTTGATAGAATTATAGAGATAACCAACAAAAGCTAACCCTCAAACGCGTTAGGGATATAAATATAACCATCGCAAGCCTCCCTTGATAGAATTATAGAGCTAACCAACAAAAGCTAACCCTCAAACGCTTTAGGGATATAAATATAACCATCGCAAGCCTCCCTTGATAGAATTATAGAGCTAACCAACAAAAGCTAACCCTCAAACGCTTTAGGGATATAAATATAACCATCGCAAGCCTCCCTTGATAGAATTATAGAGCTAACCAACAAAAGCTAACCCTCAAACGCTTTAGGGATATAAATATAACCATCGCAAGCCTCCCTTGATAGAATTATAGAGTTAACCAACAAAAGCTAACCCTCAAACGCTTTAGGGATATAAATATAACCATCGCAAGCCTCCCTTGATAGAATTATAGAGCTAACCAACAAAAGCTAACCCTCAAACGCTTTAGGGATATAAATATAACCATCGCAAGCCTCCCTTGATAGAATTATAGAGATAACCAACAAAAGCTAACCCTCAAACGCAACAGCTAAACTTCAAACGCGTTAGGGACATAAGGATAATCATCACAAGCCTCCCTTGATAGAATTATAGAGATAACCAACAAAAGCTAACCCTCAAACGCTTTAGGGATATAAAAATAACCATCGCAAGCCTCCCTTGGTAGAATTATAGAGATAACCAAGAAAAGCTAACCCTCAAATGCGTTAGGGATATAAATATAACCATCGCAAGCCTCCCTTGATAGAATTATAGAGATAACCAACAAAAGCTAACCCTCAAACGCTTTAGGGACATAAGGATAATCATCACAAGCCTCCCGAGATAGAATTATAGAGATAACCAACAAAAGCTAACCCTCAAACGCTTTAGGGACATAAGGATAATCATCACAAGCCTCCCTTGATAGAATTATAGAGATAACCAACAAAAGCTAACCCTCAAACGCTTTAGGGATATAAATATAACCATCGCAAGCCTCCCTTGATAGAATTATAGAGATAACCAACAAAAGCTAACCCTCAAACGCTTTAGGGATATAAATATAACCATCGCAAGCCTCCCTTGATAGAATTGTAGAGATAACCAACAAAAGCTAACCCTCAAACGCTTTAGGGATATAAATATAACCATCGCAAGCCTCCCTTGATAGAATTATAGAGATAACCAACAAAAGCTAACCCTCAAACGCTTTAGGGATATAAATATAACCATCGCAAGCCTCCCTTGATAGAATTATAGAGATAACCAACAAAAGCTAACCCTCAAACGCTTTAGGGACATAAGGATAATCATCACAAGCCTCCCTTGATAGAATTATAGCGATAACCAACAACAGCTAACCTTCAAACGCGTTAGGGACATACTGATAATCATCACAAGCCTCCCTTGATAGAATTATAGAGATAACCAACAAAAGCTGACCTTCAAACGCGTTAGGGACATAAGGATAATCATCACAAGCCTCCCTTGATAGAATTATAGCGATAACCAACAACAGCTAACCTTCAAACGCGTTAGGGACGTAATGATAATCATCACAAGCCTCCCTTGATAGAATTATAGCGATAACCAACAACAGCTAACCTTCAAACGCGTTAGGGACATAATGATAATCATCACAAGCCTCCCTTGATAGAATTATAGAGATAACCAACAAAAGCTAACCTTCAAACGCGTTAGGGATATAAGGATAATCATCACAAGCCTCCCTTGATATAATTATAGCGATAACCAACAAAAGCTAACCCTCAGACGCGTTAGGGACATAAGGATAATCATCACAAGCCTCCCGAGATAGAATTATAGCGATAACCAACAAAA
>JAVTVY010006248.1:0-37630 GCA_036873755.1 Hanleya hanleyi | reverse complement strand
CCGTGTGGTCATATCATCCAAGTTGCCAATTGAACAGGTACAATAAAAGCGTACCTGAGATACAACACATATCACGAATTGTTAGATTCTTGGTATGTGCTTTAGAATAGGTTAACCAGAGGACTATTCTGTGAAGTCATGTGACGCAGTCAGTATGTCGGCACCTCTTCCCACTTCCCTTATATGTGTTGTAATTTTGCTATCCACATGCGATATATATCGCCATATTTGGTCGAGAACGTTGAAATGACAATTGTTCTACACCCGACGTTAGCTAAGAGTTGAATCCGCCATATTGACAGAAGTACCCTTCCCCAAGCGAAACAAGTACTGAGAAACCTCAGTTCGCAAGAAGTTGTAGCAAATCTCCAGAGCAAATTCCTCATAGTCCCAGCAGACAAAGCTCCAAATGATATAATATTTATATGTAAATATTACTATTACCAGGTACTGGTTAAGGAATTGAGTGTAAGCATACCATCATCAAATAGTCTACTTAATTTGTCTTCCAGCCAATCATAAGGACACCTAAATTATACTGGACTTCCAAAATGCATAAATCACCATAGCTGACTCTAGAAGTTGCACCACCAGATTCTTTTAATCCTGTTTATTGGGCCCTTCAGGAGATAAAGTATTTTGTGAAAGGTATTGCGTAACTATTTCTATAAATTTACTCTTGAAGAATTTGTCTTCCAGCCAATCATAAGGACACACCTAAAGTATAATGGACTCTCAAAATGCATAAATCACCATAGCTGATCCTAGAAGCTGCACCACCAGCTTCTTTCAATCCTGTTTATTGGGCCCTTCAGGAGGTAAAGGTATTTTGGGAAAGGTATTGCGTCACTATTTCTAAAACTCGTTGAATGTATGTGGATATTGAAAAACTCGAACTGTTTTACGGAAGAACTTGATGCTTCGTAACTTGTGTCTAATTCCGCTTAACCCGGGGATAGGGGCCGTATGAACCCATATACTTCAAGATCCTCATGGTACTCATATGAACAGTCACAATCAAAGCGTGACTGAGATACATCTTTTTTTTAGATGACGACTCTATAACGAATATTATGGATTAGGAATACTGATCAGCGATACGGATTTGATATTTTTGGAACATCATGATGTCTTGCCGGCATCATTGAAAACTGTTGACCGCTTTTCTCTTGCAGGAAACAAGCCTATGTTTATGTATACTATGATTGTCTTTTTGAATTTGGTGCTAATACTGTTATGTGGAAAATGGAATAGGTCTTTGGATTATGGACGCGGATATTCTCTAATGGACGACGGCTGGATTATGAATGACGGACTGGACGCTTGTAATATACTGTACAGACATGTATCCACATGGGATTTGTCGACTCTCTATATTACAATCCCTCATCAGGACCTTAAGTCTAAGTTTAATAATAGTATCTTTGTACAAGAAAACTGACCGCCGATATATTTATGTCAGAAGCCATAAACCATTGTTTAGCTCTACTACATACAAGGGATATCACTCATGGGATGTTTGCTTATAGAGTTGCTTGAAGTTCTCATATAAAATATCTATGAGATATTTGGCAACACAATATATCCACAGCAGGAAGGTATTCCAATGGGTACTAATGGTGCACCCCTGTTGACTGATCTATATTTGTTCTCTTATGAATATAACTATATGCAGGCGCTTTCAAAAACCAGTCAATTCAAAAGCCGTTCCTTCTCATTCGCCAAACGCTACGTGTATACAGACGATCTTCTCGCTGTGGATAATAGCTATATAAATGACGTAGTGAAGGACATATATCCAGCTTTACTGTAGTTAAAGGAAACCACAGATAGCCATAACGGCACATCATAATTAGACCTTTATCTCTATAAAAATGATTAGGGGCCCTCTCTCTCGTCGACTTTATGACAAAAGAGATGATTACAATTTCGATATCGTAAACTATTCCTTTCTGGACAACAATAATAAGTGGGACCTGCATATGGTCTAAACATATCTCGTCTAGTAGCATTTGCTAGATCCTGTGTTCGATGTGACGATTTTAATCAACGTCACAAAACATTATTGCAGAAACTTATAATACAGCGATACGGATTTGATATTTTTGGAACATCATGATGTCTTGCCGGCATCATTGAAAACTGTTGACCGCTTCTCTCTTGCAGGAAACAAGCCTATGTTTATGTATACTATGATTGTCTTTTTGAATTTGGTGCTAATACTGTTATATGGAAAATGGAATAGGTCTTCGGATTATGGACGCGGATATTCTCTAATGGACGACGGCTGGATTATGAATGACGGACTAGACGCTTGTAATGCCACCGAGCGCCTCCATTCAAAGTTTTTTTTTTATAATTTGGCGATACATATCGCAGGCTGATAGCAAAATACTAGCGTTGCGTGTAAGATCTATGGTGTTACGTTTGCTAACTTGTGTCTTATTCCGCTTAACCCGGAACTGGCGGCCGTAAGAATCCATATACTTCAACATCCTCATGGTGTTAATATGAACAGGCACAATCAAGCGTGACTGAAATACATCATTCTCTAGATGACGACTTCACAACGAATATCATAGGATTAAGAATACTGATCAGCGATACGTATTTGATATTTTTGGAACATCATGATGTCTTGCCCGCATCATTGAAAAGTGTTGACCGTTTCTCTCTTGCAGGAAACTAGCCAATGTTTATACTATGCATATCTTTTTGAATTTGGTGCTAATGCTGTTATATGGAATATGGAATAGGTCTTTGGATTATGGATGCGGATATTCTTTAATAGACGGCGGCTGTAATGACGGATCAGACGCTTGTAATTGTGTAAATTATACTCACCTACAGTGGTATAGACGACTGTCACAGCCAAAAGAAGACAGACGGATACGTACAGATTCCAACCCACAATTTGTTGAATAAATATCGCCCCAGCGTAAATCTCGCCCTGTGTATGAACACATATTTCTATTTCAGTGTATAGGCCTACGGAGCATCCAAGAAAGATTGTGAGAGGAAGAACATTTGAAGTAGTGATGAGAAAGTTGACAAAATACGTGGTGTAGAGAGGACAAGAAAATCTTGACCTAATGAACGATCGAATGACTTACCGGTATAGAAGTTATCACATATTTTACCAGAGAATACACTGATAGGTACATCCTTATACGCTTCCCACCGAATCTCTTCTTCAGAAATTGTGGCATCGTTAACGCCTGAAATATTCATAAGCAATTTACTTTATGTTGTTTATGTAGAGTACTTCGATTTCCTATAATTGGACAGGCACCATTCAATAAAATAGGATGAGAACAACGTAAATATAAGCAACAGCTTCGACAGCCAGTAGGTAGCCCTTGTCCATCCAGAAATTTTGCGTCTGTTATCAACATTCAAGCAAACATAAAACGGAACATCATACATACACATGCAGTTTTAGATTCTAAAACTTTTAGATTCTAAAACTGGAACTAATTTTGCTATCGATCAATATAAAACTCACCCCACTAGAAACGTATACCGGGACAAACATCCAGCCGAGCATGATGAGGAGGTAGATCGCCTAAAGCACATAGATAATAAGTAACATTCAATGAACCTATAAAACATTATGTACTGCGTATATACTCAGTTGATGTCCTACAGAATAATAAAAATTTGCTGTAAATCCGCTGCATTGAATGTATTACAGAAGAAACGATATAGATACAAGCGTCAGATCCGACATTCAGTCGCTATCTATATCTGCAATATATATGTATACTCCATACGCAGGTAGTATAAATATACTATTATTTATATACTAGTATATGCAGGGATAGTTCAAATGTCCAGATTGCAGTTGTCTGTCTTGTCATGGAGTCAACTGACTGTAAACACTATTAATATTTATAGAGATATATGTCCAGATATAAGTTTGCAGGAAACAAGCCTATGTTTATGTATACTATGATTGTCTTTTTGAATTTGGTGCTAATACTGTTATGTGGAAAATGGAATAGGTCTTTGGATTATGGACGCGGATATTCTCTAATGGACGACGGCTGGATTATGAATGACGGACTAGACGCTTGTAATCTAATCTTGACTATCGGTGGTTCTCTTCATATATATCCTTCATGACTTTGGGTACATGGGGATTAACCCAAAGCGAGTAGATCGTCAATGTGATGTTTGGTGAATGAGAACAAACTGGCCAGGAAATGGTTTCTTTCATCAATTTGCTCTCATATTGTCGAACTGTGATGTTTAAGTAAAACGTTCATTACGGTTCTAATATGAACTAGTATGATATGAGTGCAGTTGAGTCGAGAAATTCCATGTTGACACAATTCTGTTTAGCATGTGTCCTTTCATATATCTAGCTCCTACTTGAGAGCTCCTACATAAGAACTTAAATTTATTTAACGTAATCACGCAAATTCAACACCCATATTTCAGATAGCAACATAATATTTTCCAAAAAAAGGATTTTTCTTCACGTAGTGGTCCTGTTAGCATGCAGCCAGGATAGAAGCTTGATGGTGCAACTCCTAGCTATAAATCTAGCCTTGCCTCGATATTTAAGCATGTTGGATGTTCATTACATTTGTGTCATATCCGTGGTTACTAGCTGATATTCCTACACGTGTGTAGTTAAAATAACTTGATTCCGTTTAAGAACCCTTTCATTTCCTAAGGTGTTGGGATGTAGAAAGTATGATACGTACATGCCATTCGTATATAGCGACAGCAAAACCTGAAGCAGCCGCCGTTCCGGCTAATCCCACAAACATACCGGCACCAATGTTACTGGCGAAGATGGATGCTCCGATCTTGAAACGAGAAGAAAGAAAAAATAAAACAATTTTGTTCAAGCTAGCAAATCAAACTTCTACAGGCCTATTCAGGTATGCAGTATCTTAATTAGAGTGTTACATGTACGACTGATACGAGATGGGATGTGATGGTTTCGAAGTTCATACGATTGCATGAATAAGCATCTGTAATTGGTCACTTCACGTCTAACCGTTATTGAATCAACTCAATGATAATATGTGTATGACGAAGATATAAATATCTTACCGGTATCCATGTCATGTCTTTCCCGGCTAAAAAGTAGCCTTCAGCAGTGTCACGGTTAGGGCGAAATGTGGACTGGAAAGTCAAAATATGAATGACCATGAGAGCATGAGTTTTGGTTATAGATTTTCAGACAATATACAATGAGGATAACTGATACTCTCAGATAAGTTATGAATACGTACGCTGTATGCAGGGCCACCCTGATGTTAGTGTGTTCAACACAGAACTGTATTCACTATGGTCAGTCCCATTTGAGTTCAATGCCAGATAGTATTAGCACGAGCCATATCCGTTCAACACTAACAAATAGTGTACAGGTAGTAAGGAAATCCTGATGAATTCCGAGCGAAGAGTGTCAGTCAAATCTCTCTAGTCGATCTGGTCGTCCTTTACCGCGGTTGATAGTGGAAGACAGTAGCGAATTCAGGCTGTATTCATGTCAAATCGTTTAAAGATCACGTATAGATATTTAGTATAATTAAAATAAGATCTGTCACCTGTGTCGTGTAAATTAGAGGAAGTAGGGCTATTACAAAGCTTTTAGAACGAAGCCGGTAAATTTATATGGGCATGTAACGATATCAATTGGCGCCGCCCTCATACTAAGCATATATATAATTTGTTCAAAGCCCAGAAATCGTCATATTATAAAGTTCGTTTGGGTCCCATAGTTAGTGATTTGCAGGATTCGAGGCCAAAGGTCTCTGTACAGCCCGATGCATGTCCAGTCGCTGGCGAAGCGTTCTGCAAAAAAGACTGGAACTGGTGGTCTGGAACATAGACAGCCTGAGCTAGCCGCCTTCTACATCAATGTACAAGAGCTTGGTATGGTCATACAGGCGACCAAACGCTGGAAACAAAGTTGCGGCTGTAAAAGTGTTGCTGGATATTTCCAATATTGCGTTGTTGTTAACAGTGACAATACAGGTTCTGTACATGTGTTAGATCTGTTACATATATAGCGTACTCTATCTTTCACATATGATTTTGCTGTATATGCTGTAGTTTTCACAGGAGAGCATAATGTGTTATTTCGCGCCTTAAAATACCAGGACAAATGCATAGTTTTACAAGTTTTTTTTTTGGTTGAACAATTTGCATTTGCTATGCCAGATTGTTATTGTCAACCGTACTATACGTCTCGTGGTACCATGCTCATAGCATATTTTAATCAAAACAGCAAATTACAACACAACTGAAAGAATCTCTTTAAATAAGGACATTCAATTCACCAGTGAGGAAAACTACTAGGAACTTCCATTTTTGGATATCTTAGTTTACGGAGATGGGGTGGAATTAAAAACAGATATATTATCCAAGAAGACTGACGCTAAGCAGTATCTAACAATTCAATCATGTCACCCTGGACACACAACGAAGCATTCCATACAATTTAGCACGACGAATATGTACGATAATGGACGACAAGAACTGAATTGAGATTACAAGCGTCTAGTCCGTCATTCATAATCCAGCCGTCGTCCATTAGAGAATATCCGCGTCCATAATCCAAAGACCTATTCCATTTCCATATAACAGTATTAGCACCAAATTCAAAAAGACAAAAGTATACATAAACATAGGCTTGTTTCCCGCAAGAGAGAAGCGGTCAACAGTTTTCAATGATGCCGGCAAGACATCATGATGTTCCAAAATATCAAATCCGTATCACTGATCAGTATTCTTAATCCATAATATTCGTTATAGAGTCGTCATCTAAAAATGATGTACCTCAGTCACGCTTTGATTGTGACTGTTCATATGAGTACCATGAGGATCTTGAAGTACATGGGCTCATACGGCCCCTAGCCCCGGGTTAAGCGGAATTAGACGCATGTTACGAAACGTAGCGCCATAGATCTTGCACGCTACGTTCGTATTTTGCTATCAGCATGCGATATGTATCGCCAAATTTGAGAAACTTTGAGTGGAGGCGCTTGGTGGAATAGCCCTGTTTTATAAGTTTCTGCAACAGTGTTTTGTGATGTTGATTAAAATCATCACATTTAACACAGGATCTAGCAAATGCTACTAAGCGAGATATGTGTACGCCATATGCAGGTCCCACTGGAATATTACTATCCAGAAAGGGATAGTTTACGATGTCGAAATTGTAATCATCTCTTTTGTCATAAAGTCGACGAGAGAGAATGCCCGCTTCATTTTTATAGAGATAGAGATCTAAATAAGATGTGCCTGTAGGGCTATCTGTAGTTTCCTTCAAGTCCAGTGAAGGTGGATATATATCCTTCACTGCGTCATTTATATAGCGATTATCCACAGCGAGAAGATCGTCTATATAGCGTTTGGTGAATGAGAAGGAACGGGCTTTGAATGGATCGGTTTTGAAAGCGCCTGCATATAGTCATATTCATAAGAGAACAGATACAGGTCAGCCAACAGGGGTGCACAATTAGTACCCATTGGAATACCTATATGCTGCTGATATATTGTGTTGCCAAATTTCACATAGATATTTTTAATGAGAAATTCAAGCAACTCTATAAACAAAGAAACATCCCATGAATGATATCTCTTGTAGAGATTACGGGAATTGATTCCGACTTTGGTAAGACGTGCCATGCCCGAGCATGTTTTGTCCTGAAAAACTTATTTTTTTCGGGCATGACGAAGGCAAACAAAATTCCAACTGAACATCTGGGAACAGTTAAAACAGAAGGCACTGTAAAGAACAATGTGACTGTTACTACTGGACATAATCCAAACAACCTAATGTTTTTAAAATTATACCAGACATCACCGTTATCAATAGTAGGACCCAGCCTTAAAAAATTCTTACCAACGTCAAATTCGTAACACGTGAAGAAGAAATAACTGGTGTGGCAAAATGTAGCCAAAACAGATGGAACTATTATTTAAAGAAATGGAAGTTTACTTTCAGAGGGTTCTGAAAAAAGCTCTGTTGTCAAACATTATATATCTTGTCAAGCTACAAATTCCTACGAAGTAGGCTACAGATCGCAAATTGTCCGGTAATGAGTGAGTCAGTGAGTCAGTGAGTCCATCCGAATCCTTTCGTCGGCAAAATAAGGAGAACCGTTGACATTAGAACCTTGATTTTGGCATGCACGTGCATTAGGGCATTTTTACCAGCAAGTTCTGAGCTGACAGAATTCTGATGAAAATTTGACTTATAAATATTTTTTTTTATTATTTATTGATGGCTCAGCGAGTGCACTGTCATGCCCATCGGGAACCCTTGGCTGTATGTTTCACTGTGACTTTTGAATGTTCCCTGATACGGCATATCATGTTGGAGACACCGGTTCTGGTAAAATCAGCGAAGTTAAGCGACTTGAGCCCGGTCAAGACTTTGTGTAAACGGGGCCCATTTAACCAATGGATAAATGAGTGAATCTAGTCTAATAGACGAAGGTCCCAAGCTGAAAACGCAAGCTGATGCAATAAGCATAGTAATGAAAACGTACATTTACCTTCTGTCATAGGTCTGTTAAATTTACCACTGTGCTATCCGACATCCGCGCATTAAAGACGTCCGGGCTATAGCACTATCACTATTGCACAACCACCATAACAAAGTGTTATTTGTCTTCCGGAAATTGTCATCGACCTATTTTGTTCCCTGGTCTGGACAGCATCTATAGTCTCTATAGTCAGTTTTGATATTACTGGTTTTTGGGATTTTCCCAGCTTATCACATGATTTAGCCATCATCTATAGCAGACAAGCCTGCTGCATATGCTTCGTAGTATGTGGGATCCAAAAGTGTGTTATGTGTGTCGATCGGTTAGTTTCGCCTTCAAAAATAGAAAGCTTGCGTTATTTCGAGGACATTTGATATTTCCAAGAAATACGGTGCGGTAAATAGGTCACTGGTTATTCCGTACAGCCTCTGTCACGATCGTAGAATGTGACAGGACGCAGAATCGGCTTATTGGTAAGTTCCCGCTGTATACCCAAAAGGGTGCGTACAAATTATCTGTAAAAATCGACTAAAAGTGATAATTATCACCCCAGTCATAAGTCTGACTCCGAGGGAAGACGTGTTGCTGTACGGACAGATGAGCACAGACATAACTTTTATGCCTTTATTGCTGACTTAAAACATATCTATGCAATGCAGCCATGCAGCGGGGAGCTTGTATGAGTCAATGTCCTTATCGGATATCATTGATCGTATCCCTACAATCAACTTCCGAGTCTTGATTCACAAGTCCGGAAATGGTCACAAACCATCAAAAACTATCTTACTTAATGTATGCACCGGCTGAACGCAACTTGGGAAAAATACCCACCACACTTGTATGTTCTGCTCAAACATTTAAAAAAATCAGCATCCATATACCCGACTATTTTTTCCGAGAAAAAACGGGCAGAAATAAAGTTATTTCTGACACAACGGTGAGAACAACTGGCACAGATTTGTTTTCCATTAACATTTAAAATTGTTGCTTTGATATTTTGGAAAGCTAAGTATTATAGAACCATCTCAGAAATATAACACAAACCATTTCTCCACTAATCAATGATCCGAATTACAATCTTAGACCGAGAAACCCTAATCGTACATGTCTATTTACAATGCAATATCATTGCAGGTGGGAACAATAATATTATAACCATATATATGTTAGATTAGACGATTAAATTTGATTGACTTACACTTGATTAAATACTGGCTTTGATTATAGAATTAATTGAATATGTGGAATTTAAAATGTGCTGTACGGTAGTCATGAATCTCAATGCCCCAATGCAGATTGAGTCGTATTTGTGGTGCACTAAAAAGTGGGCAAAACGATGAATTTATTTATACCTCACTGCATGTACAAGGAAACATTACAATACAGACAAAATACAATTCACAAGTGCACACTTGTGAACTCTTATCAGAGTTATGAGATACAACATTCATCAATATTACGTTTTATATGTTAACTGATATACTAATAGGTTCTCAGCTCGTGCAGGGCACATTTTTCTCAAACTCGTGTGGGAAAAGTCGTCTAGAAATGAACGAGTGTGAGAGCTTTTTTCTCATATAACATATCAGAGAAGCTAAGATAAAGGCTGACGTCCCATTTTCGACCGACGATGTTGTAAGCGCAAAACCAGGTCAAACGCGTCATACTACTATTGGGCACTTTGGTCCATGAATGGGCCGAATCACACCCAGGCTACAAGCGCTGAATAAAAGAGAACAAGATTTTTATAAGTAATACACTACTTTAATAACACCGAAATTGTCGAAATATTGTTGAAACATTCGGCATATACTGTAGCGTGAAAGTTCACTCAGTGCTAGTCGACTGACACTAAACAGTAACATTGTTACATTGTTACAAGCAGACGATGAAAATAGTGCGCGACGTAACGGCATGACGTCAGCTCATGGTAGACGATTTTTCTACAATGGCTTTCTCCCATAGGAAACGGTCATGTTATATGAGAAAATACGTTCTAGAATAGCAAAACAAATTTAGCTCTTTTGACACTGCATAATGTCCCTCTTTGACATGGTGGACATGTCATCACTCAACAGTGCAAACATTTCAAAGCGGGCATCGTATTTATTTCATCATAAGCGGGCCGTTCTATTATTACATGTACCCCATAAATGGAATTTTGGCATATTGGACATATTCTTTCTACGATTTCCAAATTCTCATACCAACACGTTTCCAATCTTATTTGAGCGACCCCGAGTCTAAGCTTCGACATAGAACTTCTTTGCTTCTTTGACATAACCTTTGTTACACAGAGTTCCACCTGGAACGTCGATTTGAGATTTTTGTATGATCTAAGTTTACTAGTATCTTTACTTTACGAGTATATGTTTCCAAACTTGAAAAAAAACATATTACCCTCAGCATATACTTAAATGCTAACTTTTACAGCCGGGTCTCGCCTTATTATATCCCACTTATAATTGATACTTGGGTAAGTCATAAACGTACATCTGACCCACTGACCCATGATCACTTTCCACCGTCTTACATACATATAAAGGTCCCAGCCCATACCCCGTTCAAACCAGCGTTAGGGGAATATCTACCTAACTCAAGAAAAAATTGAGTTAGGTTCGATGTTGGACGGAATATATTTGAGGGGATTCGGAATGTCCCCATATGGCTGCACCGTAAAGTAATCACGGACGCAACTATACTATCATACAACTCATACAAAAATATGATAATATAGCCCACCAAAACGTTTATACTTAGATTAGCTATGACCAGGAGTTCGGTGCGCGTCGGAGTCCTAATGTGTCTCATATGCAATTACATATTCAGGTTGTGATGAAATTATGTCGGACAAACTGGCGATATTCTTAGAAACCGAGTATCAGTGCATAAACAGCAAATTCGTGATCAATCCACCAGACAAATTTCTTTAAGTAAACATATTGATGCATGTGGAAAAGGAAAATTGACAATTTTCCCCTTTTACAAGGAACTTAAAGATGAAAACATCTTGTTTTCGCAAAATTATGGAGAAAATGATCAATAATAGATTATTATGGTTTTATGATAAACACAACATTTTATTTCCCTTTAGGAGTGGTTTCAGGAAGGAAAGAAGCACTACTGACCCTGTTTTAACGCTAGAAATTGTAATTTCAAACTCATTGTCTAACAGGGAGTACTTGATTGATGCAGAGAATTCCTGTGATATATGATATCGAAGAGAGGTTTGCTGATTAAAATGAGGGGTTTTGGGATTGGAGGAAAAATGTTGGGCTGGATATGTAATTTCCTTTCAAATATACAAATCCGTGTACGCATAGGTCAAGATTACTCTCGTACTGTCTTAATGTCTTAATTGAGAACGGAACTCCTCAGGGCAGTGTATTATCACCAACACTGTTCAATATTGCTCTTAATGATCTACCCAAATGCCTTAACCCTAAGCTTGGGTGCTCATTATTTGCCGATAATAAAGCCATCTGGGGTTCATCTCGGGATTTTAAGATGTCTGTAAAATATATACAACAAGGTCTGTGTGATATGTATAAGTGGAGAAAACGTGGGGGTTCAAGTTTTCACCTCTTAATCCGAAGCTGTCGTTTCCATCAGGAGAAAGCTGCCATGCGTTTTAGAACTGTTCTTACATCAAACCAGTTTGAAATGTTCAAATGCATTCAGATTCCTTGGTGTGATATTTGACAGACGCTTGACATAGGTTAACCATGTCAAGCATCTTACATAAAAATGTCAAAAAGTTATTAAGGGGAACGTAAGCTCTGTGGTAAAACACCGCGGGAATTATACAAGAGTCCCTATAGATAAAAAAATCGTGACAAAGATTTTTCCCCATTTTTCCCCAATGAATGAGAAAGACGCAAACATAGAAAATACTGTGATTTGCAATTTCTCGAGGGCGCCACCATGTTTATTTTGGGCATGATTTTAAACCAATGGGAAAGCGGAATATTCAGTTGTGCCGATAATCTCCTACGTCATCGGACATTCTCTGCGCTGAGATAACATGGCCGCACATGGTCATTTTTATGCACCTCTTCGTTCCCCGACTGACAGATGCAATGTCATACATTAGTTTCGTTGTAGAATACGGCCTGATTCTGTCAGATATTCTACCATGCCGGGCTGCTCTTTATTTGGCTTTCACAAGGTGCCAGGTAATCCCGACTCGTCGCACTGTCATACTCGCTCATGTTTGTGACCTACAGTCTCGAATACTGCACCTCTGCCAATTGACGCATTTTTACCTCCAGAGGCAGAAGAACTAGTGTACGGTGACGTCACCATTCTTCAAACATGGAGGCCTCTATGTTGTTCCAGTGTAGCGAAGTTAAAACGTTTAGTACTGCTTTAAAAAAAATGTAAAAAAATGTCTTATACACGATTTGGATTCTATGAGGAAAAAGCTTTTAACTGGCCACGGGCGTTCACCAGAGATTTTTCTAACTTAAAGGGAGTTTCTCTTTAACTTAATGCGTTGTGTATCATCCAGTGGTTGGGGAGCAGATAAAAAATGGTTATTGTTACTGTATAGAGAGCTAATACGCTCTAGATCGGATTACTGTTGTGAAGTTTACGATTCCGCAGTAGAATGTAAAAGGGGGTTCGAGCGCAGGGAAGCCGGGAAGCCGATGACGTCATACGTAGGTCGAGGTGACGTCATAAATAGGTCGAAGTCGTGCGGTGGTCGTCTATTGATAGTGTCATGACCATAGCCCAAGGGGTTGTAGGTTAACGTCTGTTCACCGGACCGCGACAGTAGCCCGAGGTGTTTGCGGTGTTTTATGTCTGCACAGCGGACCGTGTCTATAGCTTTTTGCGGTGTTCGAGGTTATGGTCTATTTATGGAGCCATACTTATAGCCCGAAGGTGCGGTGTTCATCGTCTATATATAGACCTATAACCCGGAGGTGCGGTGTTGTAGTTCAACGTCTGTTCACCGAACCGTGACTATAGCGTGAGAAGTGTTTGCGGTGTTCTATATGTGTTCAGCGGGCCGTGTCTATAGTTAGCGATGGAGCGTGACTAATGGAAGCAGGCGGTTAATTCGGGACCGAAGTCGCATTGATTCCTATGTTGATAGTGTTGAATGAGGCATGAAATGCGTAAATTCCTCAGTTATGCCCCTAGGGCGCCCAAATTTCGTTTCGGGGTAAAAAAAATTTTCGATTTTGTTTTTTTTGTTTTTGGACTTTGCCGATTTTCGTCGAATTTTCTATAAATTACCCATGGCGATATCTCGGGAACTAAGAAGGATAGAGACTCGCGGCTTACGGCGTCGTATTTCTCTCGTATAGATGCGCAATAAAGGCCCTATACAATTTTATCGCCCGACGGTATCTTTCGCCGCAATTAGGCGATAATGGATGTCACGTGATTCGGCGAATTCTCGGGAAATAAGCGACATACGGGCTCACGGTTTGCGGCGTTGTATTCCTCGTATAGGTGTTTACCGTAAAGCTCCTATACGAATTTATCGTATCTCCGTAAGTTTCGCCTCTATTCGGCGTCGAAATACGCTCTGTTTACTTACTTAACCGGACATGGAACTCGTCAACGCGAAAATTAGGTCGACCGGAAGTGACGTCGATAAAGTAGGAAAGTCCTCATAAATGCGGCCATTTGACAGTCATACGTCATTATCACCTCATTATTTCATATATAAGGACGAATTGCCTTAACGTATCATACTGTCGCTACTATTCGAACGTGTCACCGATAGCACGATGGAAGAGGTCCACCGACAAGCAATTTACGAAAATCTTTTGATTGTCATCAAAAAGATAACATGTCTGTCCGCAATATGTGATTCGCTAAGACGAAATACGATATTAACGCCGGAATTGTACAAAGACAAGAGAAGAGAAGAAAACGAGTAGTCGAGTGCGGCATTTGTTGAACTACCTAAACGAGGTCCGAAGGCCTTTTATGCGTTTGTGGAAGCTCTACAGGAGACTGGCAACATTACATTAGCCCAACTGCTACAGCCTGAACTTAAGAAGACTTCTATCGTTGATGTTGGATACATCTTCATGACTGGGTTCCATTTGGGATACAATGTCTTCGTCAATGTGGGAACCTCTAAAGGGCACGCCTGCATAGATATTACCGAGAGTATAGATGTAGCCGACTCCGACCCTTTGCCCCATGTAAAAACCATACGTTTATCGCGGGAGGGTTGGATGAAATTGACAGACTATATCGTTACGATCGACGACCTGATAGTGAAACGCGTAGACAATGCCGAACCTTTACCGTTGTCAGAAGACGTGTACTTGAGTTACAGCTTCTACCGAGGACAGGATAAAATTCATATTCGTCGCTGGAAGACGGATGAGAATAGGCGCAACAAAATCCATCCAACAAAAGACGGACAGACTTTGAACCTGACTATGTGGTTAAATTTGAAAAACTGTGTGGAGGACGTTGAGAAAGCCTTGAACGTTATCCGTTACGCGAGTGAATATATGATAGACGCTGAGACGGGGTCACGACAATGGAGAGTGAACGAGTACCAGTGAAATGATTGTATATATTTTTATGTTCATCGACTCGTAAGTGGACGATACATGCAAAGAACATGAAACCATATACTTGGAAAATATGTGACATTGCTTGAAAAAGGGACAATTCGCATTTATACATCGTGGTTAAATAAAAAATGTCAAAGTATATCATAACCTTGTCTTTTTATGTACTCTTTTATGGGGAGGAAGAGGAGGAGGAGGAGGAGGAGGGTGTGTGTGTGTGTGTGTGTGTGGAGGAGGAGGAGGAATTATATGACTAGTATAAAATAGAGACAAAGCAATACGAAGATTACTAAATAATCACTTTATTCATCAACTCATAGCGCTGCACAAATAATGAGCGAAAACTGCTTATATAAAATACATCTCCATTGTGGGTATCATTTCAACATCTAGCCTTCCATTTAATATTTATGTACGAATATTTCCAATGGGGTCTTTATTCGGAGTCCTCGCTATCACCGTCATCAATCAACTTATCGAATAAGCATTTCCGCATCTTAATCGTCTGTCTGAGTGCTTCCTCATAGTCTATGTCGTATATCGTTTGCAGACGCCTCGTTGTTTTCAAGATCTCGTTATGAATATAGTTGGTTTGTAGCTTTTGCATGTTCACGAGGAGATTGCAGTATTTTTGACGTAAAGTCTTCATCATCTTTGGAGTATAATCCTCCATAGCATTTGCACCAGACTCATCCTCGTCGTAACCTTGGCTTGTATATCGCTGTTTCCTCTCGTCAATGTCAACCCTACAATCTCTCGCGATAGGTTTACCGAACAAGTTTCCGCAAGTGGGTAGGTAGATCTATTTCCCCAGGATGGATGAGTTCGTCATCTGAAGGGTATTTTCTCTTTCGTCGTTCCATTTCATTCCCGCTCCTATGGATCATCTGTCTCTGCTGAGACATCATTTTCATTCCGTTTGAACCACGGTGGATCCATCATCGTATATAATCCCTCTCCCGTACCATGCCGAACCGCGAGATGGTATGCGTTGATTTTGAGTTGATGGATTATGAATTGGGGTTGGGCGAGGTGGCAGTTGTTCTTCTTCTTTCACGAGTTCCTCATCGCCTGATATTACATTGGTAGACAGTCTGTCATTTTCCGCTGTATGGGGTTTTAAATCGATGAACAGATATCCGTACGGACGAGATGTGGCTTCGTGAAATTTTGCCATGAAACGTGTCGTATCCCGAGGAAAGATCCGTCTCCCGAACGTGCTAATTTGCTGTCTATCAATATGATTATTGGATAGAACGAAATACTGGCAGTTCAGAGTGATATCTCGAGATGTCTTGCCTTGAGGGAAGAGATTCTGAGTCAGATAAATTACGGACAAATTTCTGTGATGCGACCCTTTGGTGAATAGGTCGGCAACTTTTTCTTCGCGCTTTACCTCACCCATCAAATCGTCCAGAACAATAACGTTGGTTTGGCCGGGGTCGAAGTAATACTCTTCGCCTATGTCATGGGGTATGCCGGGGAGAAAGTTTACATTTTTCAGACTTGTAGATTCATAGGCTGACTGCCATTGACTGTAACACCATACGATGCGTGTTGGAGAGGGATGGATATTAGCAGATTCCAAAAATTTCGTTACCCATGATGTCTTCCCACAACCAGTCGGGCCGCTGACGATCATAGTAAATGGATGTTGTGACGCTCTTGAAAGAGCCATAGATGAAGTCTCGAGAGTACGTTTATACGGATGTTCTGCTTTTATCGGTTGAGTCTCCTGTTGGTGTATAAGTTGATGTCTCATCAGGTTATCTGGACGCGAGAATGTTTTCTGACACACCGTACACTTGTTTGTCATGTTGACGCTTCTCTGCCAAAACGTAGATTGATTCTAATATCACTTCTCTCTATACTTTATACTATATGGTATATGCTCTTCCTCCTTTCCTCCTCCTCCTCCTCCTCTTCCTCTTCCTCTTCCTCTTCCTCCTCCTCTTCCTCCTCTTTCCGCGTTCGCTTTACTGGCGCTTGCACGCTTTAGCTTCTGCTTTAGCCTGCTCTACAACTCGCTGTGCCGGTGAAATTAGTTCAACTGTCATTTCTCTTGTACGTGATTTGTTAGTCGAGTTCACCGTACTGTTGCCTTGTGCAATATTAAGAGAGTTTGGAGGTGAATGCACTCTCTGTCCCCCAATTTCACAAATTTCCTCCTTTAGGTAAGCTCTACTCTGGTCTCGATAAAATTTAATCCACATATCTACATAGTCAAGATTGTCTTCTGCCAACATGATGCGTTCAACGGTTTCTAAAGGAATGCAAAAATGATATAGGTATAACAACATAGAATGTCGTGAAGAGGTGCTTGACGAGGTATGGCGGACACACAGTTTATACAACGGTTTAGTCTTTCTTCTAATGTTCACATTGTTTGGGTTTTCACCAGTGAAGTAATCCCGCCCCCATAGGATTGCACATGTCACAATGCAACTGTTCCATTTGGTTGTGGTGTAAAATGTCGCACATAGAGACGTCGTCCGTTTCATCGTATGAATATCCACCATTATCATTCACCAAATTCTCGCTCGGTAGATCACTCGCTGCAGATCCAACTGGTTTAGGTGGAAGAATTGGTCCTGTGATAGACTTGTTGAATTCGTTTCTGACGGAACACTGTTCCATTTCAATCATGTTGGTCTCAATGATAGGAATGAGTTTTTTCAACATATCCCAGCCTTTCGCGTTCAGTGTGTGTCCGTTCCGACCTGGTTTCAACTCGCTGGTTAGTGATTTTAGGAACCACTCTCTTATGTGGATGAACCATTCCCCTTCATATGCTGCAGTGCTAATGTATATATTATCTTGTAGCTTGAATGGAGTTTCAACCGTTTCTTTAGCCTGAATCATTCTATCCACCCTAGACAGGAATTGTTTGAATGAAAACCACCCATCTCTCGTCAGTCGTATGGCAACACCATAAGGTTTTATAATCTGCCCATTATGTCGTATACGTTGAAATGTTACTTGAGCAATATTTCCTTCACCCCTCACTTGAACGTAGAGATTACTCATTAGTCGATACATATTGGCTTTACAGGTGCGACAGTCGTAGAATAAAGTGAGAAGCACATGAGAAGTCTTTATACACGCATTGGTCATTTTATCAGTTGACCATGTGACGGTCGACCTAATTTTCGCGTTGACGAGTTCCATGTCCGGTTAAGAAAGTAAACAGAGCGTATTTCGACGCCGAATAGAGGCGAAACTTACGGAGATACGATAAATTCGTATAGAGCTTTACGGTAGACCCCTACACGAGGAATACAACGCCGCAAACCGCGAGCCCGTATGTCGCTTATTTCCCGAGAAATCGCCGAATCACGTGACACCGATTATCGTCTAATTGCGGCGAAAGTTACCGTCGGGCGATAAAATTGTATAGGACCTTTATTGTACATCTATACGAGAGGAATACGACGCCGTAAGCCGCGAGTCTCTATCCGTCTTAGTTCCCGAGATATCGCCATGGGTAATTTATAGAAAATTCGACGAAAATCGGCCGTCAAAAAAAAAAAAAAAAAAAAAAAATCGAAATTTGTTTTTACCCCGAAACGAAATTTGGACGCCCTAGGGGCATAACTGAGGAATTTACGCATTTCATGCCTCATTCAACACTATCAACATAGGAATCAATGCGACTTCGGTCCCGAATTAACCGCCTGCTTTCATTAGTCACGCTCCATCGCTAACTATAGACACGGCCCGCTGAACACATATAGAACACCGCAAGCACTTCTCACGCTATAGTCACGGTTCGGTGAACAGACGTTGAACTACAACACCGCAACTCCGGGTTATAGGTCTATCTATAGACGATGAATACCGCACCTTCGGGCTATAAGTATGGCTCCATAAATAGACCATAACCTCGAACACCGCAAAAAGCTATAGACACGGTCCGCTGTGCAGACATAAAACACCGCAAACACCTCGGGCTATTGTCGCGGTCCGGTGAACAGATGTTGACCTACAACCCCTTGGGCTATGGTCATGACACTATCAATAGACGAACACCGCGCGACTTCGACCTATTTATGACGTCACGACGCCATCGGCTTCTCGGCTTCCCTGCGCTCGAACCCCCCTTTTACATTCTACTTTCCGCTTCCAATACTTTAAAATCTAAACTTGATTCTATACAATGTCAAGCCTTACGTTTATGTTGTGGGGTTAAGCGTTCAACACCATTACATGCACTCCAGGTTGTTTGTAATGAGTTCCCCCTGTATTAAGACAACTGCTTATCTTACAGTTTTGGGGCTATGCTAAGTTTTATCCTTAAATTTAAATCTGCGATTAGTAACCCTGCATCAGCTCTTACATAACTATCGTGGTACGATGAGTTATTTTTGAACTTTTTGAGACTTTAAAACCTTTTCGTTACTATAGGCCATTTAAGTTATTTAATGATCGTTGTTGATATCGCAACCCAGAAATTTTTGGTCCAGTCTTTCCGTCATGGTTCTTTATACGCCCACAAGGATCTGTTGATAAAAAAGTCTGACCCTGTTAAAATTATTGAGCTGTGTGCTAGGGACCACATTAATAGTAACTGGTCTCAGTATCTCCAGGTATATACCAATGGATCTAAGTTCACGTATACGGGGGAAGTATGAGGCGTCTTTTAAAATCACCAAAGGCGTTTCTGTGTTTACAACAGAATTAGTGGTGTTTTAAGATGGCTTGCAGATTTCGCTCAGTGCACTCCAGGCAATGAATAATTATGTCAGGACTAAATCCTCGTCATTTTTCTATGAACTATTCTATCTTTTAACTAAGCTTAGTTATGAAAATATTTCTGTCTATTTTGAGTAGATCCCTGGTCATTCCAATATATTATGGAATGAGTTAGCGGACCAACTATCAAACCAAGGACTTTTTATCGCAAAGGAATAATGTCTAACACACGAACGTAGTTTGGTAATGTATGACAGAGCGATTGAGTCACCTCAAACAAGGGCCAGGTGTATTATGAAAGCTCGTGTAAAACACGGGAGAAGAGCATTTCCCCAGAATAAATGAAAGCTCGTGTAAAACACGGGAGAAGAGCATTTCCCCAGAATAAATGAATAACACATAATTGGTACTCACAGGGCTTTAGGTCTCCCCAATTTGGGCACACCCTCTATTAGGTGTGGCAATATGTTTTGTGATGGGACAGAGGGTGAGGTACATAACTCTGGGGGACAAGCAATCGGGATTCATCCCTGGTAGTAGTGTCTCTGAGAAGGCATTACTTACCAATGGGCAAAACCCAGTGTGAAGCAACACCAACTATATTTTGTGTTTCACGGGCCCGCTGACATTAAAAAATTGAATATCTGAACAAAAATACAATTTCAAATTAACACTTTTTTTTCGCTACGAAAGCTTAAACATGAAGATTGCAACCCTTTTTCATTTCTGATTGTATGAATTCTATCTCGAACAATCCCGGTGAATAAAAATTCCAAACAACAAAAACAAATACTTTTCACAATAATTTTTCACTGGAAGTCAGCGAATTGTTTTTGTTGTATAATGCCGCTAATAGTACTTAGGCAATAACAACATTCAACATAAATCGGGAACCTTCATTGGCTGTGTGATCTATCTATCACTGTCATGGTATTCATATTTCGACAGGGACATGATATGTCAGAGCTTGGAAATGGTTGGTGTTTCACCAGCTCAGCCGATACGGCATGGTTTCAAGTTACTGTTGAAGCACGAGGCCATTGAAACACACGCGAACTTCGGTAGACTGATCTGGAAGACACCCACACCCACAACAATAATGAAGACGATGTTAGATTTGAAGTGTATATTTCAAGTTATATCACAATATTCAGTGTAAAATAGCCCATTGGGCTTCAATACCCCTCGGCTATCAGTTATTGTTTACACCCAGCAATCATGCATTGAATTTCTCATTAATAATATCTATGTGAAATTTGGCAACACAATATATCAGCAGCATATAGGTATTCCAATGGGTACTAATTATGCGCCCCTGTTGGCTGACCTATATCTGTTCTCTTATGAATATGACTATATGCAGGCGCTTTCAGAAACCGATCCATTCAAAGCCCGTTCCTTCTCATTCACCAACCGCTATATAGACGATCTTCTCGCTGTGGATAATCGCTATATAAATGACGCAGTGAAGGATATATATCCACCTTCACTGGATTTGAAGGAAACTACAGATAACCCTACAGGCACATCATATTTAGACCTATATCTCTATAAAAAATGAAGCGGGCCTTCTCTCTCGTCGACTGTATGACAAAATTGATGATTACAATTTCGACGTCGTAAACTATCCCTTTCTGGACAGTAATATTCCAGTGGGATCTGCATATGGCGAATACATATCACGCCTAGTAGCATATGCTAGATCCTGTGTTAAATGTGACGATTTTAATCAACCTCACAAAACGTTGTTGTAGAAACTTATAAAACAGGGCTACACCACCAAGCGCCTCCAATCAAAGTTTCTCAAATTTGGCGATACATATCGCATGCTGATAGCAAAATACGAGCGTAGCGTGCAAGATCTATGGCTTTACGTTGCGTAACTTGTGTCTAATTCCGCTTAACCCGGGGCTAGGGGCCGTATGAGCCCATGTACTTTAAGATCCTCATGGTACTCGTATGAATAGGCACAATCAAAGCGTGACTGGGATACATCATTCTTTAGATGACGGCTTTACAACGAATATTATGGATTAAGAATACTGATCAGCGATACGGATTTGATATTTTTGGAACATCATGATGTCTTGCCGGCATCATTGAAAACTGTGGACCGCTTCTCTCTTGCAGGAAAGAAGCCTATGTTTATGTATACTATGATTGTCTTTTTAAATTTGGTGCTAATACTGTTATATGGAATATGGAATAGATCTTTGTATTATGGACGCGGATATTCTCCAATGGACGACGGCTGAATTATGAAAGACAGGCCAGACGCTTGTAATTGTATAATATCATCAGTGTATTTTTAGAACTAGATTAACAAAAATGTGATCTAGTAGTGTTCGCTGTAGTTCAGCTTCTGCCAAGGCCTGATGTTCTGGTAGAGCATGACTGAATTCTTATCTCTGAATATACTCTTCTAAAATATCATCTTCAAAAAGTTCAAGTCAATTCTAACTTATTTGCACATAATTTGACCTTTTAAAAATAGGTCAAGGTCAGAGATATTCTTCAATAGACTTCAGGTCCAGCCATAAGTGGTATAAATTTGGACAATGTAGATAGAATATTGTACTAAATTGAATCTGAACTGAACAAAATTGGTCAGGTATAAAATAAACCAAGATCAGTCATCATCAGTACACCTTTGGGGAGCATCACCAAATATACACATAGTATTAATTTGGAAACTTAGCTTTATTTTTTTATGTTATATCATAATAAACAGTATATGACCTTTAAAAAATAGGTCAAGGTCAGTCAACTAGGCTAGGCTTCTAGTCAATCACGAGTTGCACGCATAATATGAATTTGGAGACGATTTAATCCTTCAAAAAATATAACAAATACTAAAATTTGACCTTGATAATATAGGTCAAGGTCAGTCATCTTCAGCACACCTCTGGAAAAAAATTTGCCCGAGGGGTAATAACCTTAAAAAAGTAGGTTCAGTCAACTGGGATAGTCACCAATCGCACATGTATTATGAATTTGAAGCGCCTATAAATATTATTACTAATGCTAAATTTGACCTTGATAAAATAGGTGATGGTCATTTTCATTAGGCTTCTGATCCATCACCAGCTGCAAATGTAGTATGACAAGAAAGTTGAGCAGACAGACAGACCAACAGATGACACAGACAATTCAGTTCCATTCAAGGCATCATCACAGTCCAAATATTCCGTCAAAATGCAGCAGAACACACCATTTTACATAAACTAGATATAAAAATTTCCCAAATGTGACGTGCCATTTAGCAGGAATATAGAAGTTCCACTTCAAAAACTGTTTTCAGTGTAAAAAAAAATAGTTATCAATAGTTGTAACTATGCTGTCATAGCGCAACGGTATGTCCCATTTCACATCTGAGTTTAAAATAAATTCTGGCGACCCCCAGATAAAACAAAAAACTTGAGCATTAACCAAGTGATAATTTGTGATTTTATTCATTGAAAATTGACCTAAATGCATGTCCAGGCATGAAACAGTCCACTATTTATTATTGACTTGTGGACGGTATGACAACGAAAGACGTTTATTTTTTAACAATCTTATACATATAGGGATATTTAATCCAACCGCGGAGAGCATCTTAAATCCGTTTTAGTTTTAATTAATACTCATAGATTTTTATGATTTACTGTGTCAACTGTCCGACATGTGTAGTTATGTAGCTGTGTCTTTTACATGTTGTATGAAATGATACGCTTTTGGTGTATACAAGTTTGTGTAATTTTGATTACTTGGCTGCTGCTAACATGAAGTAATGTGCCATAGCTTTATGCTGTTATATATGTGCTTCATCTTTCTCTGCTTTTTATCTGCCGGATCATAACCAAACCCTCTTGCTCCCATTCAATTTCTCTGTTACTTATTTATTTATTTAATTTTTTTTTAATACCTGATTCAGGATAGTATATATATAGGTGCAAATCATTGGTGCAAATCATTCTTAAAGAATGGCACGCGCCATCAATTTCTAAACTGAACTGATAGTCTCGGCACATGCTTTCACGTTTGTCCGGCTAACGGGTTGTTGGAAATACACTCTAACCGAATGTATGATTTGTTGATTGCGCTAATACGGTAATATTATCGCATCTAAAGGTGAATTAGTGAATATTTTCTGCATGCACCCGTGGGGGGGAGGGGTATTGTGAGGATTAAATGACCGGTGTTGTATTTCTGAATATTGCTATAGATATTAGCTTTAGATATAAAGTGTAAAGATTGAAATCTTAATTTATATATGAATGGCACATGCTTTTACGATGTGTTCGACTGACGGATTGTTGGAAATACACTTTAATCTGATGTATATATTTTCCTTCAGAACCAAGTGATGACATAATCGTATAATAATAATCGTAAGATAACAACATTGGCAAAACTGTGTTTGTCCGGTCTCTTGGAAGTGATCCCATGACATGTTTCATGGTAATTATTTCATGACCTGTACTACCATGCTGCATATCCACAGGTATTTCCGTCATACATTGCCTGTTAATATACATGTACGTATAGGCTCGTTATGTACGCGGTCTACTAGACCTACTGTAGACTCTCTGATACAACGCATACCTGCATATGCGCGACACATGTATTTAACTGACCAGTGTGCAATTAAATTTGTATGGCTGCGGCAGGCTGGTCATACCATAGTTTATATGTAGTTTAATAGGACGAGTTTATTCTGTAATAAAAAGTGTCAAGCTCACTTGGAGTGTTGCCTTTTCTGTTTCCTGATGCATCAGCATTACATAATATGAACGCCAAGCCGGTGTGATGACTAAGAGTTTTCTGTGGATTAGTGTCCCTTTTCATATTCTTTTCCGTTGCAACAAAGTGTCGACAATGTGGCGAAAAATGTCCTACCTGGGTTAAAATATAGGAGCCGGACACTCATAGCCACCGGACATTCTTATCCTCTTCTTAACAATTCCAACATGGCGGCCGGTGTTTATCTCTCCCACTTGGCATACTGCACGATCCTGATTTTTATTGTTATACAACGAGATATGAGAACAAATGTGAATTATGGACACTGGGTTACATCCCTGGACCCCATCGGATCATTCATTACTTGCCCGCACGACATGGAAAATGAGAATTTTGGACTGCAAATACTCGGGTCACGGCTAGTCAACGCTGGGTTGTCTAATATATCAGCGACCAGAACGAGTGCTGCTCGTCCTACTTGCAAGGTAACAACATACTATTTCATGACACTTCTACTCATGTCCGGAAATATCGAATTTAATCCTGGACCCTGTGCCGAATGTGATGATACCATACTTAATTTCCAGAATAAAATCGAATGTTTTGGATGTGGTGATTTTTTCCATCTGACGTGAATTAATCTGGATATTTATACATTAGTGGACTTGTGGAGGGGTAAATCTGTTTGGACTTGTGAAAACTGCACGCCATTACATGCCAGCCTACATTCACCAGAGCCAACAGACTTACGTAACCCGGACAGGCCGACTCCAAATGACCATTCAAATAGTGATTATCTTAACAAAGAAGGCCCATTCAGCCAGTTCTACCACAAAGGCCTAAAGTGTGTACACCTGAATACAAGATCTTTGAAAAACAAACTAGACGAACTCAAAGTTCTACTCAATGAGGCGAGGGGCCAAATATCTATGTTTGGCGTCACTGAATCCTGGCTTGATAGTAATTATTCTGACGAAAAGTTAAAAAATTCCAGGTTATGAATTTATTCGCCGTGATAGAATTGATGTCAACTGTAAAAAGGACAGAGGCGGTGGTACCATCGTCTACATTTCCGACAATATTTCTTACCGACGAAGGTCTGACCTCGAGCGTGATGATATCGAAATGATTGCATTTGAAATCAACCAACCGAAAGTGAAACCTATTTTATCTGTGTTTGTTTATAGACCACCGGATCACAATCTCAGTGATTGGTTAGAGTCTTTCACCATCTCAATGAATCAAATAAATCGGGAAAATAAAGAATGTATTATTCTCGGTGACTTCAACGTCGACCTACATAATATTCTTAGAACTGACTCCAAACCATTGGTATGGAGCAGGTTTATGGAAAATGATTATGGATACACTAAATTGATTAACAGTCCTACCAGAACCACGAAAGCCGGAGATACGCTGATTGATCATATATTTGTTTCACATCCCGAGAATATAACCCAATCTTTTGTTCCTCAATATAAAATCAGCGACCATTTCCCTGTCTGTGTGACACGTAAATTGTCCATACATAGAAAGAATAAACATGAAACCATCAAATACCGATGTATGAAGAACTTTATTCCCAGTAACTTTCTATCTGACTTACAATCAGTTCCTTGGAGTGTCATTGAATGTTTTGAGGACCCTGATGATATTGTCGGTGTATGGGTTGATCTGTTCCTGTCTGTGTTAGATACCCATGCACCTGAAAAGGAGAAGCGCGTCCGCCATCTTCGTCGCCCTGAGTGGTGGAATGAACAAATATCCGAAGCCATGTGTTCTCCCGACAGAACCAACCAGAAAACGCACAACGAAGACTACAAGTGTTGGCGAAACAAGGTAAAAAACCTCATCTTCCAAGCAAAAAGGACGCATTACAATAAACTACTTAATGAAGGCAAGAATGATATAAAGAAGTTTTGGAAGACGTTTCGTGACTTGGTTCCTTCCAAGCCAATGGAGACCACCAACAAGCTTTCTGTGAACGATATAGTAGACCAGCCACCCAACCCAAAGATGGCTAGAAAACTTTTTGATGGCATCGCGTGTTAAAAGCTGTCATCCAGGCTTGTTCAACTATACATGGTGTGCAGATTACGATGTGACCGGATGACATTCTCACTTTTGACCGTTAAGGTCATTTTTGAGGTCATAAAAGCCATTAGAGGTCAAATAAGGATAAAGCATCTATTTTTTGCAATATCTTCGTAAAGGAAGAGTGATTGTGACTGATTTTTTTAACTTGCTTCATTTTTCTTCTGGTCTTACTTACTGGTGATTTGCATATTCACAGATGCAATGGATTATGGGAAATTTTAACAATACCAGACCTTGGGGGGGGCATTGTGGCCCCCTTCCAAAACGTTCTGCCCTATCTTCGAATCGGTAAAAAATTGAGAGCTGACACTGCATGGTTTTGTAGTTTATCATACTGGGGTCATGTTGAGCCTATTTGCATAGCTACGAGCAGAAAATCATGAGTAAATTCAAAATGACGGCCATGTGGCGTAACAGAAAAAAGTTTGTTTTCGTCATTTTTGTCTGGATATGCTGCCACTCACGAAATATATGCAAATGTGTACGTGCACTATAATGCAATGACCCTGGGTTGACCTGTATCACTCCGCCAGTGATTTTCACTGTGTTTGAGTCTTATATCAGGGTATTAACCAGAAAATGAAGAAAAACAGTCGTAATCGTTTCATGTTAACTAGAAATAAAACGAAATCTGAATTTGAGTATATTTCATATTCATTTCTTCGCCCAGGGACTGCTTGAATCCGTGGACTATTTTTTTGCTCTTTGGTTCTGGGCGATCGGCTCAAACCTCGTGGTGTTTGCCGTCTGTTCGGTTTTGCGTCTGTCTGAGTTTGCGGTAAGTCAGATTACTTATAATATATATGCCTGGTGTTTATATAGTTCGCAATTTGTTTGTTGACAACGATAGCGTTGGAGAGACAATTTGTGCGAAAATCCCTGTTAATGTTGCTGTACGATCATACGTTGCAAATCTTGTTCCTTGATCCGACTGTCGCACTTGACAGGTTCAGGTTCTGGGATTATGAAGACACCAGTTTTCAACACTCGTACGTTCTTTCCCGTGAAGTCGGTGTTCGTTACTATTTTAATGTGTACGCATACTGCATGGAATATATTTCCAGAGGAGATATGTGTCGAAGCAACAACAATAGTATTTACATTTTTCTCGTCTTGTGAACTTGACCGGATCCTGTCCAGTGCAAATTTATGTATTCCGGGGGACTCTGCTCATCACCGAATATAATTTAGTTTCAAAAAGTTTGAACAACAACAAAACTTTCCGAAAGCGGAAACAACAGAATTTGTCAGGTACCGCTTTCGAAAAGTTTTGTTGTTGGTGGTGTACAAACTTTTTCAAACTAAATTATATACGCAATGATCGTACAGCAACAACAACATGAATTTTCGCACAAATTGTCTCTCCAACGTTTATATCGTTGTCAACAAACAAATTTACTATAAAAACCATGCAGGCATATATAAGTAATGGGGACTTAACGCAAACTCCTGCAGCTCTTGCAAATATCTGTGCTACACAGAACTATTAATAAAACTATCCAGTCTCCTCGCGTATTTGTCGCTTTGTCACAATAAACTTGCATGAATTATGAAAATCTGCTCGCAAAAACTGGTAGAAGACATTGACGCAGACGATCCACTTTTAAGCATATTACTGTAGATAGTTTCTTGCTACCATGAATACCTAGCATATTTCTAAATGAGCCGCCTTCACAAATTCACTTCCTTGAAAAGTAAACTGTGTTCCAGTTGTGATTTCCCAAACAGACTCGTCCACAAATTGGAGAAAATCTCCACATTTATCCATACATCTGCTATCGGCTGAAACATGCCAGCTGAAACGTTTTGAAACTTTAAATCCATTATTGGCGATCCAGACATCAGTACTTTGAGTACTTTCATTGGTTCAAATTCCTACTTTTCTGCGAGGAAAAAGGGACAAAAACTATTTCATTTTACATCAGATGATTATTTACTAAATCATCATGCATGCAGTTTTTGTAAAGAAAACACAAATAAAAAAATCGAAAATCAACACGTGGCCATCTTGGATTTTTAAAACATTTTCTCGTAGAGCATGATCCAATGGTATAGTGTGGTAAGATTTAGCTCCCTAGCTGGAGGGACAAGAAAAACATTGAGGTGGAGCAATGACCCCAAATTAGTGAGCCAAACCAAGAAGATGGCGGCATCGTTTGTTAAAAGCTGTCATCCATGCTTAATCAACTCTACATGGAGTGGGGATTGAGATGTGATCGGATGACATTCTCATTTTTTACCTTGAAGGTCATTTTTTAGGTCATGAAGCTCAAGAGATGTAAAATAAGGATAAGTCGTCTATTTTTGTTCCATATCTTCGTATAGGAAGAATAATTACTACATTATGGTTGGTAATATTTTATTAGGTGATTTGCGTGTTCACGGATGCAAAGCATTATGTGAAAATTCAATATAACATCCACCTCTGATCCCCTTGCTATGTGTAAGTGTAGTGCCCCACTGATCTGATTCGAATCCCCCATCCGCATGATCGAAACTTATCAGTTTTATAGCTCAACTGACAAAATTGTCCGTCAACAAAGGAAATATCTGATGGCGCTCATGATTGTTGGACAGGACCGGGCTGTCACAAGCCGGAAGCTACACACAGAAACATTTGTTAACATTGCTCTTAAGTAGCTTGTCTACCAGTCTGGTGCAAGATAAAGTGGTTTTGGATATTCTTTTTGAAACATATGAGCAACATTCCGTAAAAATGGAGGGGGACGGGTACCCGTGTCCGTAGTCAGATTGTCAGGATAATTACCTTTTAGCAGGTGTCCTCAGCTGTTTGTAGTCAGATGGTCAGGAATATTACCCTTGACTATGTATCCCTGTTTGCAGTCAGACGGTCAGAATAATTACCCCTTATTAAGGAACTGGCTTGTCACCTAACCATAACAAGGAGGCCTTAACTTAATTTTTGTCAGAAAAGTAAAACATAATTTGATAATCAGACAAGTACATATGGTAGTTCCTGGATGATTTCATCATTGAAGGAAACAAAATTTTCAACCAGGGTCATAGAATTCAACATTATACAGCGAAGTTTGCCATAAAGAGATGCATATAGTCACTCTTTTGAGACGGGTTTACCAGCTGAAAGCTGAATACAGATTGAATTGTCAGTCTGGTAACCACCAAAGAACAATCCTCTATGTGGCCTCTGGTACCACCAAATGCTTGGCGACTCTTACAGGCTCTCGTTGCATCAGTAGAAATTACTATAACGGAGAATAACTCATTTGGTTAATTGTTCATGAGGTGACCACACCAACCAACATTAAAATTTCGAAACGCAATTGTCCTGTTGTGCAAGCATGAGTCATGCTTCATTTTTGGATGGATGCCCAGAATGGTGCGACCACACATCCCCTATTACCGACTCAAGCACTGTTCGATTCATGGATCGAAGAGGAGGGCTGATACCATAGCTCTGTTAACTTGAAATCGTGCATGTGAGATGTAAGCGACGCAAGACCTATTAGACCAATGCCACCACACTTTGACTAATGTGTGAATATTGCAGAAGATTGCAAAAGCGCTTCAAGGTTTGCTCAAATAGCAGCATGAAATTAGGTGTCGTGAGTGATAGATGAAAGGAGGGGTATAATTTCGAATTCTTGAGGCAAGAAGAACATATACGCTATATAGACGATCTTCTCGCTGTGGATAATCGCTATATAAAGGACGCAGTGAAGGATATATATCCACCTTCACTGGGTTTGAAGGAAACTACAGATAACCCTACAGGCACATCATATTTAGACCTACATCTCTATCAAAATGGAGCGGGCCTTCTCTCTCGTCGACTGTATGACAAAAGAGATGATTACAATTTCGACATCGTAAACTATCCCTTTCTGGACAGTAATATTCCAGTGGGACCTGCATATGGCGTATACATATCACGCCTAGTAGCATTTGCTAGATCCTGTGTTAAATGTGATGATTTTAATCAACGTCACAAAACATTGTTGCAGAAACTTATAAAACAGAGCTACACCACCAAGCGCCTCCACTCAAAGTTTCTCAAACTTGGCGATACATATCGCATGCTGATAGCAAAATACGAGCGTATAGCGTGCAAGATCTATGGCGTTACGTTTCGTAACTTGTGTCTAATTCCGCTTAACCCGGGGCTAGGGCCGTATGAACCGATGTACTTCAAGATCCTCATGGCACTCATATGAACAGTCACAATCAAAGCGTGACTGAGATACATCATTCTTTAGATGACGACTTTACAACGAATATTATGGATTAAGAATACTGATCAGCGATACGGATTTGACATTTTTGGAACATCATGATGTCTTGCTGCCACCATTGAAAACTGTTGACCGCTTCTCTCTTGCAGGAAACAAGACTATGTTTATGTATACTATGATTGTCTTTTTGAATTTGGTGCTAATACTGTTATATGGAATATGGAATAGGTCTTTGGATTATGAACGCGGATATTCTCTAATGGACGACGGCTGAATTATGAATGACGGACCAGACGCTTGTAATTATATGTTTCAACAAATCTGCATAAAAGCCGTTACCGGTATGCGAATCAGTACATGTTTACGATCAAAGAAATTGCTTGTTGTTTGAGATAAGAAAAATGTTCCATATAGGACTAAATCAACGATTAACCAAATTTCTGAAGAAATCTCCTGGCCACTAATTCAAATCCATGTGTGAACCGTTAAACCTAGGATTATGTGAAGTTCACTGCAGTGCAAATAAGGGATAAGATGTCGTATAATGCCTTGCTGTCAGATATGCATACACGTACTAAATGATACCGAAACTACATATATTACATATGGCTACTACTTTGAATTTCTCACGATTCCAATCTGATGTATGAGGATCCACAATGACCTAAGTGTGTTCAGATATAAAGGAAGCTCGCCATGTTCAACAGATAGAAATCGCCTCGCTAAACAGTTACAATTAGTAGTTATATGTATGGGCAACTTTGACTACTTCAGAATAAGTTTTGGATGAAATTTACGGGGCGCCATATTGAATTTTCCCATGATCATTTGAGCCAGCTTCAATCTTCAATTACTAAGCTTTCACGAAAAGTTTGATAAAATATCCTGATTTGAACCCACGTGACCTCTTTGCCCTAAAAATGACCTTTAAGGTCAAAAGCGAGAATGTCATCCGGTCACATCTCAATCCCCACAACATGTAGAGTTGATTAAGCGTGGATGATTGCTTTTAACACGCGATGCCATCTTTTAACACGCGATGCCATCAAAAGTATTTTTTCATCTATTGGCTGGCCTACTACCCGTCTTACCTATCATCTTATCCGCGGTAGACCTATCTTACTGTCGGGTTTTCCCGACTTACCTGTGGGTAGGCTTCCCTTACCCGTGGATAGACCTACCTTACACGGGGCGGAAAATCCGCGAGTAGACCCGCCTTACTCGCGGATAATGACGTCATCTATACCCCATACACTTGCTCTTGCTTATTTCATGCCAGAGACCGCTTTTTGCACTACTTATTCTATGTGTAAAAACATCTCCAAGTTGATTATACGCCAACAGGACAAAGTTCTATTTTAATATTGAAAAAGAGAATAGCAGGCCTAAACCGTAAATGAGAGAATGGGGTTTTTTGAATAATATGTAACCGTTTTAGTATAAACATGCGGCGCTCTTCAAAGCCAGCCTTATTTCAGAGTCATTTCAGTAAAATGTGCTGTTTTTTAAAATGCCCCCAAAACGTTAAAAAAAATCTCTCGAAGTACTTTTCAGTGGCTTTGCCGGAATCATTATATTGTATAACCCAGTTCAATGACGTAATTTAGCCGAATATTTGGCGCATGCAATTAATTAACAACATTTCGCAATACTTTGGCAACCTATGCTTCACATTGTTCGATATTTAGCCCACTGTTATTATTGTGTCGGTGAAAGTGGCTATATTCTTCAACATAAGGTGGGTATGGGCGGAGGGGGAAGGGGGGCACGTTATACTGAACTGTATCACAGACTCAACTGTTAAATTTTCAAATGCTCGTCTCTTCCCAGAACAGAGCATTATGCCAGTCCTCAGTTCAGCCAATCAGCCGTCCATTAGACGATCAAAATTTCTCATAGCCAGTATCATTTTCCCCGCTATAGAAACCGACAATTTAAATCAATAGGAAATATAAAGGGGTCTGGCTGACAGGAAGGAAAGTACGCTTGACTTGCCGGCATTTTGGGAGCGCAAAACAAAACTCTCATCTCGATACTGACATTTAAATAAAAACCCTTTTGGCAAGGCGGTTGTCGCTCACTGTTCTCATTCACTGAGCTAAGAAGGCCTAGACAAATCTCTTCAAGATTTGGCAGGTTTCATATAGAGTTCATACTCCATGTAAGAATCACGAGACAATTCATACAATAGCTAAGTCTGGGGACAAATAATGTGTCTGAACTTGAGCCTTTCAGCTGCACAAAGACTCAGACAATAGTACCCTACATGAAGTATCTACCCAGTTATTATGCACCAGGTATTCTTACACCAAGTCCAAAAATACATCGTTCTCAGTGTAGAGACTTCAGTACTTCGGTATTGACAGCATGGTAATTCTTCTTCCCTTTCCACCAACTGATATCTATAGTATCAATTCATTGAACGTAATCGTTTCTCCAAACGAGGACATAATAATTGCTTGATGATCCCACCTATGCCCCACCACACAGTTAATCGTACCTGGAATTGAATATCTGGCAGGCCAAAGTCCGTATTTTTGTCGGGAAGCGAAATGATAAAATTATGATGATAAAATTTTACAAAAACTAGTAGGTCGTCCCCCTGGTTTTTGTTCTGGTTGTTTTGTTTTTTTGCCGTTTCAAAATGTCCACTGAACGGGAAACACTTTAACATGCGTAAAAAGAAAATCGCTTTTCTGGGTTGTGGGTCGAATTTGACACATTTTCATACATTTTATGGAGTGTTTCAGAAAAGTTGAAGAAGGTTTAAGGAGAATTGCACGGCTTCCCTTTTGACTTTCAATAGCTTACTTGTCTCATGAAAAACACAGCATGAGTATGCCCATTTAGAAAATGTATACTTTTAGGGGGTTTTATTAAAGATGGTACACCTGTTTATGACCTATGATCCGAAACCATGCCTGTTTTTAGCCGCACATCATTTAGGTGTGGACTGCACGCTCTGTATACGTATAAAAAAAATTCTAAGAATTGGACTGTGTAAACTGTTTTTATTGTAGTTTATTGTGAACGAAATAAATAGGATGTCACTTGAGTACACGAGTCCCATTGATATATTAAAACAGGTCACTTAAGTAGTTCTGCGCACTATTAACAGTCAGGTACTGTTATGAAAAGAAAAAAATTATTGATGGGCCTTCAATTATGAAACAGATTGGTACTGAGATGTAACCGGACAGTACAAGTACCTTTCAGTCAATTTTAACAGTGCGGTCAAGCAATATTCATAAGACAGTAGATAACTTCAGTTCGTTATATATGACACGACTCTGGTGCACAAAAAAAAATCTAATGTTAAATGAACGAAGGTTAGCAAGGGGAATTCATTTACCAATTTTGTTAGCTGGAATAGATCATGTCTAATCAAGATTTCAGGGAAATGTACTTATAAATCATTATAAATATTGGCTGTCGTCCAAGTCCTGATTGGTGCCTCTAAATGAAATTTGATTTCACTCTTTTTATATAACATTTGATAAAAAATACTGTATCAAGGTTCCGAGTTACTTTCACAGTAAATTATCTAAAAACTCTTCGGATTCTTAAAAAAAGACTAATCGGCATTATGACTTTCAGTAATAAACTTGCTCACATCAGCTCATCACTTGAACAATTCAACATCCTACCGCTCTCAAAATCATTGACTATCTGATTCTGTTATTTACGCGAAAATGTCTCAACAACGCCCTCTCGGTCCTGACAAACTATTTCACAAAACTCTCCGAATTCCATTCCCTTCCCACCAGACAAGCCAACTTCAATATTAAAACAACAACAAAAAATCATTTGATTCAACAAAGTCAAGGGCAATCCGAATTCTAAAGCGAACACCTCATTTAGCCCAGGCCGATGAACTGTTTACTTTCTTGGCTTTCCTCCATCCTGGCCGTTTGGATTTTATTACTCATATGTTTTAATTCTGAATCAACCCATGATGGGGAATTTGAGTCTTTCACTTCACATTTAGGAATGAATTTCTCAATAGCTGTTAAAAAAGGTCCTTGATTACTGAATATTAAACCTGATGCTTGATATGCTTCCAACACTGCTACTTTCAATTGTGATGAGAAGGGTCGGGTAAGCAGTGGTGGCGGGGAGGGGGCGTTGTGTAGTTCCTGTGATATTTTAGAAATACACAGCCAGTATATTTGTCTGTGGGATCATATGACTCCTTGTCAGTACGCCACCATCGTTTTCCACAAGTCGTTTATTGTTGCTTATGTACTTTTGTATGTGCTTACCACATATATCATATATTTTATAATAGAGATAAAATTCTCCCCTCACAGAAATCCAGACCGACAGGACGCTGGTCGGTGTATCAATGAAATATGCATCCACTGTGACACAGCCTGGAGCAACGAGCACGTGGATGAGGTTGGTGCGGATAGGTGGGGCCTGATGCATATTGTCCAAGGGTCTGAAATACTTGTGCTCTGAAGTGGAAGGTAAATATATCTTGGGTTCATTTGGGACTCAAAACAAGAAACACTGTGTGCGTGTTGCGAGTTATAATTGTTCAACATTATTTCAAAAATATATATAATTGCCCATGGGATTCAAATGGACCTCTGAATGCTGCGTAGTATGGCAATATCTGAAGAATGCGAGCGAATATATCAGGACGAAGTTTCACCATAGTGAAAATTTCTCTTCAAGGAAAATGAGGTTTGATTATGCCGCAGATGGAATATTAGGTAGTGAAAGAATTTCTTTTTGATACCCCAGTCTACATCAGAATGATTTTTGTGGAATTTGCATAAACGTACATTTAACAAACTTGTATAGAATGTATGTACAACAACTGTCATTTTAATTTAAATATCACTGAATTATATCGTTTCCTAAGTTTCTCGAAAAGTAGTCGGACGTTTGAAGCAACTAACAAACTTTCTGCCTATCTCCAGAACGACAAAATTTTGAGAGCTGACACTCGGTGACTTTGTAGTTTATCATATTGTGGTAATTTTGAGCTTATCTGCTCACTGCTATACTGCATGGCTATGGGTGTATAGGGTCATACGGGGTGGACATGTTGGAGTCAAGGTGAGTCCCTAATGATCCTATGAGGTCGTATGAGGTCTTATTTTGAAGCTCTCGAATGCGTCCTGGAAGGTGTCAGCTTGTAGTTCTCGGGGTGTACATTCCGATTTGAGGGATGTTCCCGTCATCTGTGACGTCATCAGTGACGTCATCGGTACGAGTAGTAGCGAAAGTGGCCATTTTGGGGCAGTACATGAAGGTATTTGGGGTCGACATGGACTATTCACGCTTCGAATGCGTCCTGGAAGGTGTCAGCTTGTAGTTCTCGGGGTGTACATTCCGATTTAAGGCATGTCCGCGTCATCTGTGACGTCATCAGTGACGTCATCAGTACGAGTAGTAGCGAAAGTGGGTATTTTGGGGCAGTACATGAAGGTATTTGGGGTCGACATGGACTATTCACGCTTCGAATGCGTCCTGGAAGGTGTCAGCTTGTAGTTCTCGGGGTGTACATTCCGATTTAAGGCATGCCCGCGTCATCTGTGACGTCATCAGTGACGTCATTAGTACGAGTAGTAAGTAAAGTGGGTATTTTGGGGCAGTGAAAGGGAGGTATTTGGTGTAGAGATGGGCCATCCTTGGTCCGAATGCGTCCTGGGAGGTGTCATTTTGTAGGTCTCAGGGTGTAGACCCCGATTTGTGGGCTGTTCACAGCATCTGTGACGTCATTGGTGACGTCATCAGTACGAGTAGTAGCGAAAGTGAGCATTTTGGGGCAGTACATGAAGGTATTTGGGGTCGAGATGGTGCGGTAGGAATATCATTCTGCGCATGCGCAGACGCAATGCGAAGCTCTCGTCCAATCAGAAGCGAGTATTTCAAATCCGTCACAGAGATCTCAGCCAATCAGAAGCGAGTATTTTGACCCGGTGCATTATGGGCCATATCCAAGATGGCGGCACGTATGTTCAAGATGGCGGCATATCCGGTGTCGAAAACTGGCCATTCCGTCGGGATGTGGTCACCTAGTGTCGAAAACTGGTCCTTGTATGGGTCCTGCTAGACGTTTTGACGCCATGATATAGACCGGAGAGAGAGAGAAAACAACAACAACAAGGATGACACATGAGGGAACAACAACAACAACAAGTTTTTTTTCATATAGTTTATTTTCCCTCCATCATAACATACCCACGCTGGGGGAGCCGCGTTGGGTATGTTTACAATTCAAGAAAGACTCTTGTCCAATCAGAGACCGCCATTTGCATCTGTCCTATTCGTTCCTGTCCGTTAGATGTATTCTTGTCCAATCAGAAGTCGCCATTTCAGAGAGTTCTTTCTTCGGTCATGTTCATTCTGAACCGTTTATTCTAATCATCGTCGGCCAGGCCTGGATATTCTTCGGGCAGCATGTCCTGAAACAGTTGTTTGCGCATTCTGACCGCATTTTCCAGGGCCTCGGTGGGTGGTAAACCCATATCCTCTTCCAAGTGACGCTTGGTCTTCATGATGGACCTGTGCGTGGGGTCCCCTTTCATTTCAAGCGGTAGTAAGGTATACTGTTCATAGATCGCCATGGTTGTTTTCCTGATGCGGGGGCGCATTTGGGTGTACGTCTGTTGTAAATTATCCTCTCCGGCGTCCTCGATCGCTTCAGCGTGAGTATTGATAGCTGCTGTCACAATACGATCCCAGAAGGTAAGTTCTGCCTCACTTTCCTGGGATGAAGGCTGATTCTCTGAGGTCAAGCTCTCCATATCAGTAGATAGACTGTCAGCCATCTTGGATTCGGTATCAGTCGATGCACTCTCATCAATCTCTGTATCAGTATCTGCCTCAA
>JAVTVY010006247.1:0-38839 GCA_036873755.1 Hanleya hanleyi | reverse complement strand
TGTGTTCTCTCCGCGATTTTTTGCTACAATTAGAGGTGTCCACATATCAAGTTTACAAGCACTCTCTTTGTCCATTGCAGATACGCCGAGTAAAACCTGCACATTACGGTAGACCTGTATCCTAACAGTGTATCGGAGGAACAGTTTCTTATCCTATTACAACATACATTGATAACATAAGTGGTGAGTCTCAAGCTATACATAAAGTTTGGATACAAGCGATTTCGTTCGATCAGTGAAATAAAAAAGTATAGAACACAGTCATCAGATCCACCAATCAAATTGCATAGTTCACGACTGATATATATTTGTTCATATTCTTCCAGTTCATTTCATTGTTGGACGTTGACGTGGAAAGACGTACCCAAAAACCTCTCATCATGGAATCGACATACTCCTGTGATATATGTGATGCTTCCTTCACGAAGCCGAGTCTTCTACAAAGGCATAAACGGATGGCGCATGCCCAATGCGCATTTTCTTGTCACTTGTGTTCCAAAACGTTTAGCAAGAAATTTAATCTAGACCGTCATATGGTTCGACATACTAGCGATGATCAGCACGAGTGTCCAACCTGTCGGAAAGTATTCAGTCGCCCAGATAGTCTACAGCGGCATCTCGTTCAGCACGGAGGCGGTAAACGCCCTTCTACTCCCGTGAATAATGCACCGCGCAAACAACCTAGATTAGATCACCCAAGACAGTATTACGATGTGAGAGTTATCAACGAAGAGTATATGGCCAAATTCAAAACGAGAGCCAAAACTTTTCAAGCTACATTTAAAGATATCGAGGTAGAAGGTATATCGGACATCCTACTCACCCCCCGGAAAATTCTCGCCTCTATCATGGATGATGTCACGGCAACTATGGCGCCTCACGATTACGTCCAACTATCGGTACAATGCCCCGAACTAGATTTCCCCATCGTGGTCCCTTTTGTGAGACTCGAGGATCTCTCCGTGGACCTATTTTTTGCAGAAATCGAAAGGGTTCTACAGTCTTATGAACAGTTTGTCCTAGACAGTAGCCTGGAAATTCAAATTATTCACGCGGCCATGCCAACGGGCGGGAGGACGTCGATTTGGAAAAATTTCTTAAAGACAAAAAGTGTATTGTACGCATAACAAACAGAGACAGCCTTTGCTGCGCCCGCGCTATTGGTACCGCCAAAGCGAAATTGGATAAGCATGAGAAATGGGCCAGTATTCGTGACGGATATTTCATTCAACGCGACTTGGCGTTAGCGCTGCACAGAGAAGCCAATGTACAAGAGGGATTATGCGGCATAGAAGAGGTCAAACTGTTCCAGTCTGTTTTGCCTGGATATCAGTTGAACTTGGTATCCAAGGATCATTTCAACGCTATTATTTATTGCGGACCCGAGGCTGAAAAGAAAATTTATCTGTATCATCATGATTCGCATTTTGATGTGATTACCTCCATGCCGGCTTTCCTTAATAGAGGTTATTTCTGCCCCCAGTGTTTGAAAGGTTATAATACCAAGGAGGAGCATAAGTGTAATATAGTCTGTGGGTGTTGTTTTAAAATCCACGAAGAAGATTATGCCGGTGAATGGATTTCGTGCGCTAGCTGTAATGGTTATTTTAAAGGTCAACTATGCTTCGACAATCACAAGCGTACCACGGATAATAGCAATTCCACCTGCAAAAACTATTACCGGTGCTTGAAATGCACCAAAACGATAAAAAAATTGAATAGAGAAGACACCCATCGATGCGGGGAAACATTCTTCCTCACTTGTAAAGAGTATGTATTACAAGGTCACCTTTGCTATATGAAACCGGCGAAGACGCAAGTTAGGCGGGTCAGCTCTGATGACAGGGAAATTCAATCCTTTGTGTCCAGTGAACCGCAAGAAGAGGATGATAATGCCACGACATACATCTTCTATGATTTCGAGAGTACACAAGATGGCGGCGTTCATATACCCAATTTATGCGTAGCTTTTAAAGTGTGCGAAACTTGTCTTTCGGATGACAAGGACGTATGCGAAAATTGTGGGGAGCGGGAACACGTATTTTCGGGGCCGAATACTCGAGTCGAATTCTGTCAGTGGTTATTTTCGGAAGACAACTGCGGGTCCACATGCATTGCGCACAATTTCAAAGGCTATGACTCCTACTTTATTCTGAGTTACCTGTACGATAATGCTATTTTACCCAAAATAATTTTGAGCGGAACTAAAGTAATGTCGATCCAAGTACCGGCATGCGACATGAAATTCATAGACTCCATCAATTTTCTTCCGATGGCACTAAGTAAATTACCTGGAACATTCGGGATAAAAGAATTATGCAAGGGACATTTTCCACATCTGTACAATTGTGTTGCCAACCAGAATGCCCATCTATCTCAATTACCTCACGCCAAATACTAAAACCCCGAAAGTATGAAACCCAAAGATCGAACCAAATTTTATCAGTGGTACGAGGCTCACCGAAGCGACGAGTTCGGTCTTCAAGACGAACTGTTAAAATACTGCAGATCGGATGTTCGGATTTTGAAGGACTGTTGTTTGCAGTTTAGAGAACTGTTCATGTCTATGACCTCTTCGGGAGAGGGGGAACAGGGAATCGACCCATTCAAGTCCTGTATTACTATCGCTTCCGCGTGTAACCTGGTCTTCAGAACAAAGTTTTTACAGCCCAACACGATCGGTATCATACCACCGCATGGCTATCACCCTGAACAGAAGCAGTCTATAAAGGCGTTTCAGTGGATGAAGTATTTAAGCCATACGCGAAGGATTAGAATCCAACACGCCAAGAATGGGAAGGAGTTCAAAGTCGGTCCTTATCCCGTGGACGGATACTACGAAACTCCGTCCGATAAAGTTATCCTACAGTTCGAAGGATGTATTTGGCACGGTGGCGTGAAGTGTTTCTCTAGGGATACGGTCAACCCCGTCAATGGCAGAACGATGACCGAGCTATTCCAACAAACCATGGACAAGAAGATGTACATGGAAAATCTAGGATATACTTACGTACAAAAATGGGAATGCGACTGGCATAAAGACCTGCGGGAGAATGCGGACATCAAAACCTTCGTTGAACGGTTACAGATCATGACGCCTCTTGAGCCGAGAGATTCGTTCTACGGTGGCCGCACTGAGACCTTCAAGTTGTACAGAGACACCGAACCCAGAGAGACTATCAAATACGTCGACTTCACGTCCCTGTATCCGTTCGTTAACCGGAATTGTAAATACCCGCTGGGTCATCCCACCATCATCACCGAGAACTTCGAGGATTTGGGGAGTTACGAAGGATTAGTAAAATGCAAAATTCTTCCTCCGAAACGACTCTACTTACCGGTCCTTCCCTGTAAGATGAATGGAAAACTCATGTTCCCTCTTTGTAAAACCTGCGTCCAGAACAAAGATCAATCTTGTGAGCACGAAGAATCTGAAAGAGCTTTGACCGGGACATGGGTCATAGATGAAGTGAAGAAAGCGATCACGGAAGGATACCGGATTCTGAAGATTTACGAGGTCTGGCATTTCGATCAGACCGCGCAGTATGACTCCGACACAAAAGAAGGAGGACTATTCACGGATTACATAAACACCTTCCTGAAAATGAAACAAGAAGCTAGCGACTGGCCCGAATGGTGTAACGATGATGAACAGAAACAGCAGTACATCGACAGCTACTTCCAGAAAGAGGGTGTGCTATTGGACTGGCATCGCATCGAGAAGAATCCAGGTCTTAGGGCTTTGGCAAAACTGATGTTGAACAGGTATCTATATTTAAACAGTATATTTATTTCACCAGGAAAACAAGCATCGACGAACAGGCAGAGCCTATTTGACCGCCTCTTCCCACAGACATATTATACATACATGCACAAATGACAAACAGCATAGATACAGTGAAAAGGATTGGAAACAATTACAAACATAATAATTAACAAGCGGCTTCGTGTTAAGAGATATTATTACATCTGTGCGTTTGGGTAACACTACTGCGGTATATTAATTCAGAGAACCGTATTACTGTTATATCGTCGTTGGTGTGCTAAAATTGTTTGTAAGAGAAAAGAAATGTTGTAATTTATATGTTTAATTGCGGTATAGAACCTTTTGTGCTCAATAAGTCTTTTTGTATTTCAGTTTCTGGGGAAAATTCGGCCAACGATCTAACATGCCACAGACGAAGCATATCAGCGAACCCGACGTGTATTTCGACATGATGACGAGCGATATGCAAGAGATCAAGAGTGTCCGGTTTGTCAACGAGGAAATGGTGGAAGTTCAGTGGCAGCATACAGAGGACTTCATTGAACCTTCGGCTCGTACCAACGTCGTCATGGCATCATATACCACGACCCATGCCCGTCTCAAACTCTACAATCTGCTGGAATATCTATGAGACCGACGTATTCTGTACGCGGACACTGATTCGGGGAGGGAGAAGATGAAGCGCCCGTAGGTATATTTCTCGGAGAATTGACAGATGAACTGGAAGGAAATAATATCGTGACATTCGCGTCAGCGGGGCCCAAGAATTACGCTTATAAGTTAGAGAAACCCGATGCCGATGGGATTATATCGCACTGCAAAGTCCGAGGAATAACTCTCAACTATAAGAACTCACTAGATATAAATTATGGCACAGTGGCTAATATGGTTCGTGCTGTCGGACCATCCAAGGTCACGGTCACTGACACACATAGAATTTGTAGAGATAAATTCTCAACGACAATTCTTACCAAGGAACTGAAGAAAGACTATAGAGTTGTGTTTGATAAACGCGTTATTGTTGATGGATACGATACACTCCCGTATGGATTCTGATATCTAGAATATTAACCATTAATCTATGTGTATATACTCATAAGTTAGGACGCGGAGACAGACAATTGTTTATTATAGGAAGAAACTAGAACGAATCTGTACAGTAGTTATAAAAACTGACATTGTAGATTATAGAATAAAATAATATTATACCCATAATAATACAGATTGAGGCACTGATCGCACGACATATTGTATAACGTAACATTGCGCCTAAATATCGTCCAACCATATGCATTACCATATATTCGATGTAAAAAATGTATGTACGTTGTTTAACCATGAAGAATAAATTTCTGCAATTGTATATATTGTGTTCCTATCCGGGAAAATTCATCCCACTTCTTACTCTTTCTCAAACTATCCTTTCTTTTGAATACGCTACAAATTTCTGCGTTTATACCCTCTTGCATGACTGATTAGAATCCATCGAATAAAGGGCGACTGAGCTCGTCGTCGGGTCAAGGACGAATAGCGAATCGACATTATTGAGAACTGTTTCTCTTTTACAAGTATTTCTTTTATGGTTTAGGAATTTTTCATGGTTGTCTACTGAATACCTGGGCTGTTTAATATGTTCCCCACATAGGAAGGACAGCATAGTTGAAGGACGAAGAACGTGAGTATTCTCCTTTTGAACGAAATAGTTGAAAATTACCACTACGACGTTTCACTCGTGGTACTCGCTACGGGTCTAGCCCTCTATACCTACTTTCCAATCAACGATGAAAGTCTTTGTTTTAATATATGCATTAGCGAAGATCCCATGCCTTTAACTCATACCGTTCGGGAGATATCGGCTATTTACGGTTTTGATGATGCCATTTCCATTTTGGCCGCCATTGTTTTAAAAATCACGGCAGTCTACGCGCAATATCCGTGGAAATCTACTGACCAAGTTTCGTAAACCTAGGTCACCGGGGTCGCGGTCAAATTCTTGTGGGGCAAAAAAAATCAGTCACCATGTTAAGAGATAGGAGAAAAAACGGTATAGTGACCCGCTATACTACTAGGGTAGCTTAAAATAATGCATTTTTACTCAATAAACGAGGAGGACTGTATCAGAGTTTTATTTTATGAGATATCTCCTGGAGTCATTTGGAGGGCCCATTGCAATACTTTGCATGAGACGCGTTATGTTATATTCTTTTACGTTAAAGGAAAGTAAATGGTGTCCATTCCTGCTGTCAATCGATGTTCGTGGTAACAATACTCCGATCAAATGGACTAGCTTGCTGATCAGTTGATATTCTGACTAACTGTCAGCAGATATTTCAAGGTGAGGGTGAATTATTGCAGACAATTTTACATGAATCCTGAATTTCAGTTATCCATTAAGGTTCTAATCCACATCATGGACAACACAATTTGACAAAACGATTTCTCGTGAAAAAAAGTGATTAAAATTTACGAAAATTGGACTCCTTTTTTATTTTGGACTTGCACAACAAGGAATTTTCTTTCTTGCACTACTCACTTTATTGCTAGTAAATATTATCCAAAGTTTCAGCTATTTTTTTTAAATATTGCAATTTTGCAATTTACTTCCTGCTCTGTACCCAAGGCTGCAACATTATTTTATTCACTATTTGACCGTCGATATCTTAAACACTACTCAAGGTTCGTCAGAAGTTCGTATTTGATGTAATAGCGTATAATATAGGTGTACTCTGAGAAGTACACCCGTATCAAACAACTACACGCCAAGACAGAGGGGTTGGAAAAACAAGTGTATCAACGTGTCTCGGTCTCCCTTATATATGTTGATTGTGTCTGTGTCGAATCAGATTGCTCTGAAATGACAATGATTATCATTTTCAAGTCGATTTTTCGGTCGATTTTTCCGAATTTTTTATTTATGCAATTTATCCGCAAAAACAGCATGATAAATTAGTAAATATTAATGTGATATGAAATAAAATAGTTTTTGCCCACTTTTCATTGCAGAAAAGCAGCAATTTTGAAGAAATATGACAAAGACATAGCTTTTCTGGGACCCCATATGGCCGCCATCTTGGATTTACCCATGATCCTCTCCTCGGGGGTCATGCAAATAGGCTCAAAATGACCCTAATATGATAAACTATAAAGTCACGGAGTTTCAGTTCTCTATTTTTTGTCGTTCCGGAGATAGCGTAGAAAGTTTGCTAGGGGAGGGGGGTATTTCGCCCCCCCCCCCACCCCCAAGGCCAGGTAGGGTTAATGCGCCAGCGCCTCTCATTGCTTAAAGACGCGATCATCGCACTCTATCAGGTGGAAATCACGCGAAATTAGCCCCAAGCGGCTTGGCAGAAACTGGACACGCTTACCTAATATACTTTATGGTACGTCCTAACCGACCTCTCGTTTTACTTAACCCGATTGAGGTGTTGGACAAGTCACAAATAGCCCAGGCTAGTGTCTGGCCTCGGCTCGGCGATTTGAGGCCTGTCAAGGCTTGGAGGGAGCAAGTTCGGCCCCGCTAAATATTTTTCTTATCCCTTCAGCGACGAGGCTGAAATTTACCACATTATAACCTTATGTCAAGCTCTACTAGAAAACGTGAAGAAAACAATCCAGGATTTTCAAAAAAGATATTTTTGGGGGATTTTTCTGTCAGATTTTTCGAATATTTTATTTTTGTGTTTTCTTCGCTATAACTGCACGATAAATTAGTAAAAAGTAATCTGGTGTGAACTAAAATAGCTTGTTCCCACTTTTTCTCGCATAACTAACTAATAATACCTCATAGTACGTCCTAACCGACTTCTCGTTTCACTTTGCCTGATTGGGGTCCGCATCAAGGGATGTTATGAACCCTACCAGGCTTGTGTAAGGGGGACGGGATTATGGCCTCCTTCCCCCGAACTGTATACCCTATCTCAAGAACGATAAAAAATGGAGAGCTGACACTCCGAGACGTTTAGTTTATCATATATGAGTAATTTCGAGCCTATTTGCATAACCCAATGAACAGAGGATCATGGGAAAATTCAAAATGGCGGCCACGTGGGGTAACAGAAAAGTCATGTTTTCTTCATTTTTTGTTAAACTTCCTGCTTTTCCACGAGGAAAAGTGGACAAAAACTATTTCATTCCACATCAGATAATTATTTACTAATTTATCAAGCAGTTTTGCGAAGAAATAAAAAAAAATCGAAAACTCGGACCGAAAAAGCTATTTTATTTCACGTACTCTCATCAAAAGATCATGATTCACCTACCCCAAGCGATTCCAGGTGGTCTTTAGGTCCAATTCCTGACAACATGAGGAGTTGAGCTGAACCGATAACACCCCCACTGAGTATAATCTCTCGTCTGGCTCGAACGGACTTACTTTTACCATTCAGAGTGAACTCGGTCGCTCTGGCAACATTGCTGTCGATCAGGAGCTGTGAAAATGAATGTATCGATAAACAAATCAGCGAAGTTTGATTTTCTCAGCTAGATGCGACAAAAAGCGCTGTTGACTAGATTGGGCTAAAACAGCTCTATTTCTCATAGTGATGAATAACTCATTTTTTTTGCCGCGGAATTGTTTATGAAAACGGAAACATGATGTTGTGACCTTTGCAACAATTTCGCAAAACACAAATCTGTGAGTCACCGAGTTGATTACTGGGGCACGCCATGCACCAAACATAGCGAAGAACATTCACAGAAATGCTATTTGTAATGCGTTCCTGAATGGAAAGATATACTTGTCAAAACCCATTCAACGTCATTAATTTCCATAGATGTTGGTGAAACACACTGAACTGATGAGTATAAACCACTAGTATGAACAGTGGTAGCCTGGGTAACAGTTCCATCTTTCAACGGAAGATGGGTCTGTAACTTCGAGCTAACTTGTTTAGAACACTGCATCGAACAGAAACCAACAAAGGGACGTTACATTTTGTTTACATTTTCAACAACCAATAAAAAATCACGAAAATTAGGCTGTGAAAGCTGACGTCATCATCCAATTCAAGGGGGCATCATCTACACGGTGTTTCTTTATGAACATTTTTGTCACCTTCAGTAGCATTGCCTGTCGCCTCTGCGTGTAGCAGCGACCGCCTATGAACGTACCCGGTAAATGATATTGTCATGGCGCCAGCAGGACGGGGAGAAGTTCGACTCTCATGACTTGCGTAGTACATGCAGGTATTCGCCGTCGAAATTTAAGAGCGTTAACCCTACCTGGCCTGGCTTGGAAGGGGAGGGGAGGGGGGGGGGGGACGACAAAAAATTGAGAGCCGAAACTTCTTGACTTTTTATACTATCATATTGGGGTCATTTTGAGCCTATTTGCATGACCCCCGAGCAGAGGATCATGGGTAAATTCAAAATGGCGGCCATGTGGGGGTACCAGAAAAGCGATGTTTTCATCATATTTCTTCAAAATATTTGCTTTTCTGTATGGAAAAGTGGGTAAAATTTATTTTATTCATATCAGATTATTATTTACTAATTTATCATGCAGCTTTTGCGAAGAAAAAACAAAAATAAAGAATTCGAAAATTCTGACCAAAAATGGTACAAAAAATGTTCTTTTTGAAAATAACGTCACAGTGACGTCATCATGGCGGCCATCTTGTAATTTTTTTACATTTTCTTGTAGAGTTTGACTCAATGATATAGTGTGGCAAGTTTCTGCCCCGTAGATCTAGCAATAGCGAAAATATATAGGGGGGGGGGGCACTTTCCGCCACCCCCCCTCCCCCCTCCAAGCTGCAGTACACTCCAAATCGCCCAGGCGGCCAGATAGGGTTAAGCGTTCTCAGTAAAAGTGTTCAACGATTTGGTACCCAAAATAACAAAGTCGAGGACTGCGCTTCCTTCAACTTCGAATACGGTTAACCCAGCAGCGTTATATTATGGCAGACTACCACTTAAACCGGGGTCATATACATCCCGGTAACAAAAAAAATAATTGGTTCGGCAGAAATAAAGAGATTAACTGAAAATATTACCGTGAAGTATTACAAACAATATAGGCGTTAGATCCGACATTCAGTATTTAGCCGTTGTCCATTTTATACGTATAAAATAAAAAATGTATAAATAAAAAGTAAATACACGATAGTTCCGATCAGAACATCACGATGTTCATTCATAAAATGTTTGTCACTGGTCGGTATTCTTGGCCCCAGAACTGTGACACTGAACAAAACTGTGGTAAATTATATAGATTTCGGTGCTCTGTCTGTGCAAAGAAGTTACTCGGTAATTATGTCTAAAGTGACCAAATTCTTGACTGAAGTTACATAATATGCAAATATTATTTTAAAATGTAACCTTGGTGGATCTCGCCACATACCTTCACAAGAAATATCCATGTCGCGACTGGTACTACAGACTCACATGGACAGGCTATTCGTAGATTTCACTCAATTTGGTTGAGGAGGCATCATTTTGTGTTCAACAGAAAGAATGCAACATTACCTTGGTCACGTGACAATGTGTCGCTATATGTAAATTTTCCCGATGCATGGCGGGACGTAAGAAAGCTCGCGCTGTGTGGGCACGCGCACCGTCATCAGTATTTATTTGATCAGTCATCACGCCTATGGAAAATGTAAATATGAAACAAGATATATTTCATGAATAAAATAAGTCTGTCTGTTCAATGTTATTTGACCAGAAATCCCCAATAAAGCGCATACATAATCTTAATAACTTATTATCCTATCAATGCTTCCCAGTCGTATACGTCGCTATGTAGGCAGGCGACATATCCAAATGGGGGACAGATAGGATTTAATTTTAATTAGATTGGCACATACACTAACCGTATTTGAATCGACCAGATAATATTATTTCACCGGATAATATTTGGAAACTCAATTGCATTTGTGACAACGCAAAGACACTATGGCAATTATTGGCATTTCAAAGAACGATTCTTCTACTGCGCAAATTAAGGGTTAACGAATACGAATATGGAAGCGTAACATTTTTTTAAGCTCAATCGCAAATCATATGGTACATACCTATGGGATCCGGACCGTTATTATCGGTCACTCTGTAACCCAGTTCCTTGCCTGCTTCCAGAAACAAGTCAGCCAGAGGGGAGAATTTAGCCTGAGTTACCGCCAAGGGCCCTTCTGTACCATGTACGCCTGGATTTAAATAAACCAAGAACTCATGAATATATTTAATGAAATTCTCAAATCCATCGCAAATCGATTACGGTACTCAGTACCCATTACATGAATGGGGAAAATATGTCCAGTCCTTGACTCTCTGTGGACACATACTTACCACGCAGCATTCAATTGTCGCTATTTCATTACAGTGTGAAGTTTTTAATCGCATATATTTTATGCATTTATTCAGTCTGAATCTCTCAGACCTAGGTATGAGACAAGTGATGGATTTGTCATTTCACAACCCACTGGCTGCAGCACAATGCAATTAAGTGAGTTTCACTGTAACGTAGTTGATACATTAGATACGCGACCCACGTATGCTTGTAATTGTAAATTCAGGTGGATTCTATTCAACGTTTACTGGTCCCTAGAGGATGCAGTATGGGCCAATGGTATGCCTTGGGTGTTGCCCCGTTGATTTACTTCCGATGGCATGTGACTCGCGGGAGTCGTGGAGCTGTGTATGAAATATTCGAACGAAAAAGCCATGATACTTTTTATTCCACAACGAAATACAGCGATGAAGATTCTTAGTTGAAATCATCAAGTTATGTCATCGAACGATCGATTGCTCGATCATGCGATAATTTGTTAAACAAACAGAACGTTTTCCTCCATGAAAGAACACTCTTTTCTCGGCAGACCCGTCATTTAAGACAACTTCAATCGGCAAACATTAAGCGTGCAATATACTTGGCCCTTTTCACTCCGTGGTTGAATGGTTAACCACATGTAGTCACCTATTGTATGTGTCTTACATGACGGATTTGCCCTTTTCTCGTGGCATTTATTCGAAGAACACATCGATTTGGCTCTTAAGGGGAATTAGGACTTGTGACATTTTCGAAATTTTGAAAGTCATTTTTTCCAATTACTTCAAAGAAATAGTCATATTTTCTTGTGTTTAATTGTGTTTCCTATCTTTCTGAGATGAAATAATATACCCTTGATAATTGAGTGCCCCTGATTCTTAATACTGTGAAAATATTGAGTTGTTTTGAGGGAATATGACGTTTTGTTGCCCCGAGGGTATTCATATTACCCGAGCCGTAGTCGATTGCAATATGCACATCCGAGGGGCAGCACAACTGCTTTTTGCCCTCAAAACAAGGCAATAATTTCATTATTATATTAATATATTATCCCTAAAGCAAAATATTGTTGAATGTTTTATAAGGGCACAATCACAGTTGCCTGGCCTGTAGGATATTGTATGGTCGATGTCCATACGTATAATTATTTCCAATAAATTATGAAAATTAATAACTAAAAAGAGATAGTGCCACGGCACTGTAGCTCATCTGGCTATAACTGGAGAAAGTAGCTTATAGAAATTTTTACTAAAGAACTGCAATAGATGAGTTTCTAACTTGTGCTGTCTCCAATGAACACTAAATGATCCATGCAGTAATTTTCAAAGATTTCATGATAAAGTTTCATGGGAAATTCAAGATGCGGCCATATTGGATTTTCGAAATGGAGCCAAAAAGTTATCTTGAACAACTGGACCACAAGGATAACCTGTACCAAAGATCTATGCAGTAATTTCCTGAAAATTCACGATAACAAAATTTCATGGGGAAATTCAAGATGGCCGCCTGGTGGCCATATTGAATTTTCGAATCGGACCAGAAAAGGTATCTTGCACAACTAGACCCTGTCTAGGGGAACCTGTGTACCAAATTTGAGGAAGATCCATGCAGTACTTCCTGAGAAATCACGATAACAAAGTTTCATAGGGAAATCCAAGATGGCCGCCTGGTGGCCATATTGGATAGTCAAATGGGACTAAAGTACACATGTTGTGTACTAGACCCCAAGCGGAACCTGTGTGCTAAATTTGAGAAAGATCCATGTAGTACTTCCTGAGAAATCACGATAACAATGTTTCATGGGGAAATCAAAGATGGCCGCCTGGTGGCCATATTGGATTTTCGAATCGAAGCAGAAAAGATATCTTGCACAAGTAGATCCCAAGGGGAAACGGTGTACCAAATTTAAGAAAGATCCATGCAGTAGTTCCTGAGAAATCGCGACAACAATGTTTCATCAGGAAATCCAAGATGGCCGTCTGGTAGCCATATTGGATTTCTAAATCCGGCCACAAAAGGTATCTTGCACTAGACCCCAAAGGGAACCTGTGTACCAAATTTGAGAAAAATCCATGAAGTAGTTCCTGAGAAATCGCGATAACAAATTTTCATGGGGAAATCCAAGATTGCCGCCTGGTGGCCATATTGGTTATTCAAATTGGACTGCGGTACACATGCTGTACAACTAGACCCCAAGGGAAACCTGTGTACCAAATCTGAGAAAGATCCAGGCAGTACTTCCTGAGAAATCAAGATAATGTTTCAAGGGGAAATCCAAGATGGACGCCTGGTGGCCATATTGGATTTTCGAATGGAAGCAGAAAAGGTATCCTGCACAACTAGACCCCAAGGGGAACCGGTGTACCAAATTTGAGAAAGATCCATGCAGTAGTTCCTGAGAAAACACGACAACAATGTTTCATTGGGAAATTCAAGATGGCCGTCTGGTTGCCATATTGGATTTCTGAATTAGACCACAAAAGGTACCTTGCACAACTAGACCCCAAGGGGAACCTGTGTACCAAATTTGAGAACGACCCATAAAGTAGTTGCTGAGAAATCCCGATAACAAGTTTCATGGGGAAATCCAAGATGGCCGCCTTGTGGCCATATTGGATATTCAAATTGGACTAATTTACACATGGTGTACAGCTAGACCCCAAGGGAAAGCTGTGTACCAAATTTGAGGAAGATCCATGCAGTACTTTCTGAGAAATCACGATAACAATGTTTCATCGGGAAATCCAAGATGGCCGCCTGGTAGCCATATTGGATTTCTGAATCAGACCGCAAAAGGTATCTTGCACAACTAAACCCCAAGGTGAACCTGTGTACCAAATTTGAGAAAAATCCATGAAGTAGTTCCTGAGAAATCGCGATAACAAATTTTCATGGGGAAATCCAAGATGGCCGCCTGGTGGCCATATTGGTTATTCAAATTGGACTGCGGTACACATGCTGTACAACTAGACCCCAAGGGAAACCTGTGTACCAAATCTGAGAAAGATCCAGGCAGTACTTCCTGAGAAATCAAGATAATGTTTCAAGGGGAAATCCAAGATGGACGCCTGGTGGCCATATTGGATTTTCGAATGGAAGCAGAAAAGGCATCCTGCACAACTAGACCCCAAGGGGAACCGGTGTACCAAATTTGAGAAAGATCCATGTAGTAGTTCCTGAGAAAACACGACAACAATGTTTCATTGGGAAATTCAAGATGGCCGTCTGGTTGCCATATTGGATTTCTGAATTAGACCACAAAAGGTATCTTGCACAACTAGACCCCAAGGGGAACCTGTGCACCAAATTTGAGAACGACCCATAAAGTAGTTGCTGAGAAATCCCGATAACAAGTTTCATGGGGAAATCCAAGATGGCCGCCTTGTGGCCATATTGGATATTCAAATTGGACTAAAGTACACATGGTGTACAACTAGACCCCAAGGGAAAGCTGTGTACCAAATTTGAGAAAGATCCATGCAGTACTTTCTGAGAAATCACGATAACAATGTTTCGTAGGGAAATCCAAGATGGCCGCCTGGTAGCCATATTGGATTTCTGAATCAGACCGCAAAAGGTATCTTGCACAACTAAACCCCAAGGTGAACCTGTGTACCAAATTTGAGAAAGATCCATGAAGTAGTTCCTGAGAAATCGCGATAACAAAGTTTCATGGGGAAATCCAAGATGGCCGCCTGGTGGCCATATTGGATATTCAAATTGGACTAAAATACACATTTTGTACAACTAGACCCAAAGGGGAACCAGTGTACCAAATTTGAGAAAGATCCATGAAGTAGTTACCGAAAAATAATGATGACAAGATTTCACTGGCAAATTCAAGATGGCCGCCATGGCAGCCATATTTGAAATCGTATCGACACCCCATGAGCAAATTCTGGTGTCCTTATTGGGGGGAACATGCATGCCAAGTTTCAGCTTAATCGGCCAAGCGGTTTCAGAGAAGAAGATGTTACGCACGACGTTTTCCGTCGTGTGTCGTGCGTCGTCCGTCGTACAGGACGGTTTCAGAGAAGAAGATGTTTACGCACGACGTTTTCCGTCGTGTGTCGTACGTCGTCCGTGCGTCGTCCGCCGTCCGTCGTCCGACACACGACGGACGACGGACAATCAGGCCATGACATAAGCCCATCGGGCCTTCGGCCCAGATGAGCTAAAAAATTTAAATCAATTTTTTCTTTTTTTAAATAATTTTTCTAAGTGTATTTCTCTTTCATCTTTGGCTCAAAGTCATTCCCTATAATGTCAAGCCGAGTTACCACAGTTTTCAATTATCTACCATACCCTGTCCTCTATATGACATAGAAGCTCTTTTATTCTATGTCATCGAGGGCAGGGTATGGTAGATGATTAAAAAATGTAGTAACTCGGCTTGACATTATAGAGAATTACTTTAATTGAGCCAAAGATGAAAGAGAAATACACTTAGAAAAAATAGTTAAAAAAAAATCAATTTAAAAAAAATATATATATATTTATTAGTTTTCATAATTTATTGAAAATAATTATACGTAGACATCGCCCATCCAATATCCTACAGGCCAGGCAACTGTGGGCACAATCCCGCCGATTTGGTTGTTTTCAGTGGGCAATCGTGTGTAACATCATTTATCAGTGATGCACGAGCTTCCACCGATTCGTAGCTTCACCACTGTCGTGTAAATCTCGCAACGGTCGTATAGAGTTGTTCGATGACGGTCGTTAGTTACTCCAATAATGTTCTTGATTACGATTCTACTTACAATTAGAGGGGAAAATGTTTATCTCTATTGTATTCTGGAGCTAAAATCAGCTCGACGAACTGCTCCGTGATCCGCAGCGTGAGCGAGAGGATGCTACCTCTGTTGTAATTATCTCCCCTCGGTAAAAACATTTTACAAGATATACTGCATCATTCATCAATCATCGGTCTCCTTTGCTGATACATGCTCCCTGTGTCGACGAAAATCGCTACAGACCGAATGCGCATGTGCGCGTGTTTTCCGGCACAATGCAGTCAGAGGGTGTTACATCGACTTTTAGAGGGCAACAAACTCTGACAGTGAGAGAATGATTTTCTGTTGATCCATAAACTTGCAAAGTATGAACAGCTAGCTCTGACCTCTTCTGCATTGCTAAAAGACCTGTAATCCGCGTCTGTCTGTGAAGTGACCCATGACTTCAGCTGGTCAGCCACTGGTTCGTATAATTTCACTTTGCTCTATCTTTTGACACAGGAGAATATTTTGATCTGGTGATATCTAATATAATTTGATATATATGTACTATATTTTCCCAGTATTCAAAGAAAGTGTCATTATGCTTAGAATAATGTACAATTTGGCAAATATTACACGAAAATACCCCAGCTGTCAAAATATTATCCTGGGTTGAAAGACAGGGCAAAGTGAATTTATACGAACCAGTATACGTAGTTGATCAGTTGAAGTCACGAGTCACTGCACAAATAGACTGTTATTTGTCCTCACAATAATATGCAAAAGGCGAATTAGTTGCAACATTTGTAGAGCAATAAGGTAAAAATGCATAGATCACTGGCAACGGGAGTCTGACCAACTTTGCTTGTTGAATCTGGCAACTTAGTAAATGTTTGCCAATACTCTGTCTATGCTGATCAAGAGATATTTTTTGGAGTATGTAATCACAAAGTCAAATTCCAAATTTCAAGATTTTAGTTCTGGTATATGTGCAGTATATAGTAAAGCTCATTTCAAATAGAGAGAACAGCACAGAATTGTGTAGGTCTTTGTGCATCTTTAAAGTAATTTATTCAAAAAGGGCATGTACCATCGACTCAGACGAAACAATAAGATGATAGCTAGGGCCATTTCGCCTCCCCAAGGTCCCAAAGAGCTCAGGCCAGATAGGTGTTAACTTTATTATCGGTTAACGTATCGTCATATATCGTCATGGCGATTGTCCACTCTCTGGTGATACGGTGGATGGTAGATGAAATGTACCTTCGTCGACCAGTTCTGGAATCCTGCAGTTTTCAGACTTGATGAAGTAAGGTAGCACGTCTTTGTAACTCCACCCGTCACAGCCCATGTTCTGCCAGAGGTCAAAGTCATACGGTGTGCCCCTCATGTACACCATGTAGTTCAAACTACCACTTCCTCCTATCACCTTACCACGTGGCCATGGCATTTGCTGAAAATTAAGGGTGCTAAGTTGAGAATAAGAAGACGTTTTGACCTTTCGCGTGGTGGGCAGATTGTCGTGTAAGACGTCATTGCACATCATGGGCTTCCTACAAGCAAATGTTGGGGAAATGGCAAACAATTTTTTGGGCCCACTTGCATAATCTAGGCCATATCGTACTAACTATGTACATTCTTGTTTATCCATTAAAAAAGCAGTAATTTTCCATGTTAAACCTTCAAAATATTTCCCTATTCATGTCTACTTCTCTACTGAGCCAGCATAACGAGGAGTGTTTGGAGGTATCTGCAATAGTCGAGAGAACAGGAAAATCGAATGGTCCTAACAGCCATACATTAAATACATTTTATTTATTTTTTACCTACCTTGAAGATAATAAAAATACTTTAGGACAGTGATGGAACCATTCTTCCATTTACAGCACACTTTTGCTAAAAGTTTACTATTCCTTTAACTAGACCCAGTTACTAATAATGGCAAACCTGAAATTTGCGCATATCTTATATATAGATATTAGAAAAATTTGCCTTAATCCGTAATAACTCGAGCGAGTCTTACTCGATTTATCAACCCTTTGCATGAATGCTTCTGTGGAACCGTCTTAAATGCCCAATCAAAAACCTGATTTTGCAATGACCCACAATAGCCTGGCACGTGGATATCCGGGTATTCCGTGTCGTCACATCCGGCCTCTAGCAGAAGAACAGTCCTGTCGGCGTCTTCTGTTAATCTACTAGCTAGAACACACCCAGCCGTTCCTGCTCCAACTGTATGATGGAAAACGTAGATATATATATTTCAAGCGGTCGGATCATTATTTGCATCTATATAAATGTAACCATACGTGGAAACATATTTACCATTCTCAAATTGAGACAGATATAAGTTGCCTTGTGTGGAAGTAATTTCAACCATTCCAGCTAGGTTTACCGAGGATTTGGTCCCTATGAGATGCAGTTTAAGTCCCAAAGTGAAATATTATGCACGAAAGAAATTAATCAGTTATCACAAAAACGCAATATTTTCAGATGCTCAGAGGAATTGTTGAGCACTGTGTCTTATGGTACTTGAATAAAAACATCATGTATAGTGGTGTGCTGGTGCAAAATCGTCGATTCCGATGTCAGGACTGCTCCTTTTTATCCACACTGGAACCAAAACAATCGTTTCACTGAAATTGTTCGATGTGTTAGTGGATACGTGTTGCCCAAAGACGGTTTTGGTTCTGGACTGGTTTCATATATTTACGGAGGGCAGAAGGTGCAGTTTTCACCGTGAAATTGACGATGTTGTACAAATGCACAACTTTAAGATGCAGCTATTTAATAACCGAAGACGCAGTGTACCATAACTAATCTGAGTTAACAACAGGATACCATTTTCTATGATAAACCTAAATATTCGTTTTTAAATGTAAAAATCTTCTATGAGTGCTCGTTTATATCTGCAGAATGCAAGACACAGTTTTTATTCGTCATGAACACCTCTCCTCTGCTTGCTATGACAACAAGCAACTGAATCTCATCCGTAGAGTCATAGCGCAAGAAAGCTGACTAATAGTTAGCATTGTACACATTGGGAGGATTATCCTATCAGGAGCAATGTCTCCTACCGTGTCTTCTAGCTTTTAATATAAAAAACTAGGCTAATGGGCTTGTTAAGGCATCGATTTCGTGACGGGATTATACTTTGTCCGATCCTTTGCACATATCTCATATCTATTGAGCACAGAGTTGTTGGTCGTGTGCAAAATGAGAAATTGTACCTTGAGATTGTTGGGAAAGTGTAGAGCTCTTTCATGACTGCTCCAAGAAAATATTTGTCCGGAGTATTCAGATTTAATTCAAAATGAGCTATTATCTCCCATGAACATTTGGAGAAACATAAATTTAAGCGTTTTCAACAGGTGCGAATAGGAAGAAAATTAGGTTAAACCAAGAAGACCGCCTTCCAATGGTACTGACAATCGAACTGTTGGGAGATATTTTCCCAATATATCTTCATCATTGAAAACTGTTGACCGCTTCTCTCTTGAAGGAAACAAGCCTATGTTTATGTATACTATGATTGTCTTTTTGAATTTGGTGCTAATACTGTTATATGGAATATGGAATATGGAATAGGTCTTTGGATTATGGACGTGGATATTCTCTAATGGACGACGGCTGAATTATGAATGACGGACCAGAAAAGTGATGTTTTCGTCATCTTTTTTCAATCTTCCTGCTTTTCTGTCATGGAAAAGTGGGCATCAATATTTTATTCCACATCGGATTACTATTTACTAATTTATCATGCACTCTTTGCGGAGAAAACAAATAAATAAAAAAATCTGACCGAAAAATCGACCAATAAATGCCTTTTTGAAAATGACGTCACTGTGACGTCATTTAGCCGGCCATCGTGGATTCTTTTTGCACAATTTTTTGGTGGAGCTAGACTCAAGGATATAGCGTTTCAGTCGCCTAGCCTAGGGTCGAGAAAAATATTTCGAGCGGGGTCCGAAATAAAACCCAGGGCTGGACATGGCGTCCCAATCATACCCACCTATGATGTAATCGTATGCAGGTAATAGGTTCGGAGTGATCTTTGTTTTCTCCATTATTGAGAATTTCCAGGGCCTGTGAAAAAAGAAAATAGTCAACAGAATGATCTTGACCTTGATCCAGTTATAAATGACACCTCATATCAAACAAAAAAGAGATGAGATGCCAGATCTGAAATTCGTTATACAGTCATAATTCGTCAGAAATGTATGTATCAACGAGTGAGACAGGTCAGGCAGCAGATAGATTTAACTTAGGTTGAAACCGGCATAGCGCAAAAATATCAAATCAGCCCATGCAAGAGAGATTTGGTCAACTTCCACCAACGACGAGTATTGTTCTATGCATATTACTTTTTCAACGTTATCTTCAGATTACAAATCGTATTTAGTGTACAGATACGAACATTCTTTGTGGACACGAATGGCTATTGAATTTCGGATCTGACGCTCGTATGAAATATATCTCTTTCGCGGTGTAAAATTCAATGCCTTGTAACCTTCTGAGGATGTAACTCTACTAGGCTTTGAGACAGTCTAGACATGCAGTATATTTTCAAAGTCATTCCAGTTACTGTCCTAGTTTTATGGTTACTCATTGTCGCAATTGGTCGGGCCTATTTGCGATTGTGACGAAAATGCCCATGACCTGGAGAATATCATCTCCGTTCTATGCGAACATTCTAAATAGCATTGTGAATGGACCGACAATGGTGGATATTCGACTTACCTGTAATAACTGTGCGCTGAAACTTTCAACGAGGGACGTGTAAATATTTCTGACACGAGTCTTTCATCGAAACCGGGCGAGAGAAGTCGATCTGACACAAAATCCAACACCGCCTGAGTCTACACCTTTGCTATATGGAGGCAGTAGTGGAGACATTTTACTGAAAACCAAAACCAAACCCAAAACGATGCAAGAACACCTCACCCTTCTAGAAAAAGTACTAGAGCGATTGGAGAAGTATCATGTTCGACTTCGCTTAGACAAATGCCAATTCTTTCGAACAGGCGTCGAGTACTTGGGACATCGCGTAGATAAGGATGGCCTCCATTCGTTACCAGAGAAAGTGTCCGCGATCATCGAAGCTCCAAGACCAACGACGGTTACTGAGCTGAGAGCATTCCTTGGCATGGTGAATTATTATGGCAAATTTCTGGACAATTTGTCAACTGTGCTGCACCCACTTCATGAAGTGTTGCAGAGGGATATGCCTTGGGCTTGGATAAGCCAATGTAACTAGGCTTTCCAGGAGTGCAAACGGAAGCTGTCGAGCAATCAACTGCTCGTACATTACGACCTCTCGAATCCGCTGAAACTCGCGTGTGATGCTTCATGTGAGCAATGACTTCTCATGTAATGGAGAATGGGGAGGAAAAAACCCATTGCTTGCGCATCGCGCACATTGACGAGTGCCGAGCGTAACTACTCTCAACTGGAGAAGGAGGCTTTATCAATCATATTTGGAGTGAAACGTTTTCACCAATATCTGTATGGGCTAAGTTTCATATTGGAGACCCACCACCAACCACTGACGGTGATTCTAGTTCCCAAGATCGCAGTGCCTACCTTAGCCGCGGCCAGGCTTCAACATTGGACATCGTATATCGCAAATCAGCTGATCATTCTAATGCAGACGCGTTATCCAGGTGTCCCGTAGCCGATACCCGAACATCGGAGGACACGTACGTCTTCTATTGTTCACATCTGGATGAAATACCCGTGACGCCAAAAGATATCCTTGGCTACCAGGAAGGATCCGGTCCTTTCTCGCGTGTGGTAGTACACGATAAACGGTTGGCCAAGCCACGTGACAGCTGATGCGCTTCAGTCTTATTTCATCAGAAGAAACCAACTCAGCACAGATCAAAGATGTGTGTTGTGGAGGCTGATTTTACCTTTTAAATTCCGTGACAGACTGCTTGAGGATTGTCCATCCCGGTATGTGCCGCACGACATCGCTAGACCGCAGCTATTTGTGGTGGCCTGGTCTCGACAAAGATATCGAAGACAAAGTGCGAAGTTGTTCGATTTGTCAGAGTGTCCGGAAGGCACCACCTGTCGCTCCACTGCAACCGTGGCAATGGCCAAAACGAGTTTGGCAAAGCATCCACATTGGCTATGCAGAATATGAAAAGCAGTATTTTCTCATCGTAGTAGATTGTCATTCCAAATGGTCAGAGGCATTTCCAGTGTCGTCTACTACGCCCGGCAAGACCATCGAGACGCATTGCGAACATTGTTTTCTGGTCGTGGGATTCCAGAGGATTTGGTGTTCTATAATGGACCCCGATTTACGAGTGATAAATTTGCTCAATTTACCAAGATGAATGATATTCGTCACATCTTTACACCACCGTATCACCCGGCAAGTAACGGTAGCGCTGACCGCGAAGTATAGACCGTGAAACAAGCCTTGGCCAAACAAGTGCTAGAAGCCTCAATTAAGGATCAGAGACGGACACTGAGCCATCGACTAGCGAACTTTCTCTTGATTTACCGCGCAACATCACATACGGCTACAGGTGTTCCACCAGCAGAACTGTTCCTAAAGAGACAGTTACGTACACGATTCAGTCTGTTAAAGCCCGACTTGGGTAAAACTGTAAAATGAACATGTAGTACGACAGAACAAGTGCGACAGCATGACGCAGGACGCGTTCAAAGTCGCGAATTTCTGGAAGAACAAACTGTTCGAGTGCGAAACTTTCGTGGAGGGAAGGACAGCTGGATTCCTCAGGCGACCGTTAAGAAACTTGGTATACGTACATTCTTAGCTAGAGCAGGAGGCAGAGTTCGATTCGTTCATGTGGACCATCTGTTACCAGCCGTAGACACGGAAACTGTAGATAAGGCGAATGGTCGCCATGAGTTCGTGGAAGTTCCCGCGAGACGCATACGGATTCCAGCGTCTGTGTGCCAAAACCCGCCAACTGTCCGTGAGACGACGACTGAGAATATCACTAGCCCAGAAGTTACACCATTAGCAGGGCCTGATTCGTCCATCAACACCGAGATGTCATTCCCGGAAGAACGACGTTACCCGATGAGAAATTGGAAAGTACCCCAACGACTTGATCTCTGAATTACTGATAGAACTCTAATGTAATAGGTGAATAAAGTTCGGAATAGTTCGTAAGTCCTAGTTGAGTTAAGTTCTTGTTGAAACAGTGTTTCAGAACCGTGAGATAGTGTGTTATCTGAACAATAAGTTCAAGTGTCTGTAACGAATACGGGGCAGTGATGGCGAACAGAATCATGTGAACATGCTCGAGGTATAGAACTGTGAGGCCTTGAACTATTGAACTCTTAAGTTAACTAACCTCCCTAGTAAGAGCATTTCCTGTTACTTTAAAAGTTAAACACTTAAAGAGGGAAGAATGTAGTATAGTTTCAAAGCCATTTCAGTTACGGTTCTAGTTTCATGGTTACCCATTGTAGTAATTGGTCGGACCTATTTGCGGCCATGTGCTTTTACAGAGTTGTGAAACCATTCCACCCATTTTCGGATTCTGTGTGATATATTACAAGACAGATCTGCCAAACTAAATTTAGATAGGCCCATCATGCCCAGCTCACTATTTGACCCAAGTATAGCTCAGCTAAACCCATTTTGCTGTCCGTTTTCCCGATTTTATGGCACTGTATGTCCGTTTTACGATTGTCGAGTATCTATCATCATGTACGGTAACTGTTTTATCAATGACCATCGAAACTTGAGTGTGAAGCTCCGCCTCTTTCGGTCTAATCCGAGGAAAGGAGATCAGCCTGAGTGAGTATCAAATACATCATATGCGGTATTTGGAAAACGCCACGGCTGACTTGTTTAGTGAATATATTAGAAGGAAACGATCAAAAGAAATTCGAGAACTCATTGGATAAGCTTTAGTCAAACAAATCGTCTGATAAGTCTGATACCCATGAACGAGTTATTGTGGGAGACATCATAGGAAATGTCAGACCGCTTCCCATCAAATGCGCACGCTGGTATATGAAGGCCTGAACGATTACAATTAGGTCACGGTGTACAGTCCCACTTCATAAATCTTGGAGTCGCCATACAACCCAATTCGCGATGTTTCTAACATCAAATCCGTAATATGTAGTACTGAGCAGTATTCTTCCTCTCATACAATTTCATTCGTTTTCTATGAATTGTATGTCGGTCATGCCTGGATTCAGTTGCGGGTTCATATAAATCTAATAAAGATTCCGTGTTGATAAAGCCCCTATCCAAGAAACATATGTTATGAAGAGGAAAATTTATCTTACTTTCCTTGGATACTTACTGTACAGATTAGTAAATCCTCCTATAACACCTTTTGACAAACTTTAACTTTGACCAGGCAACGTCAGCACATCAGGGTAAACATCGGTTCGACTGGCGGAGTTCACAAACACACTTATCCATAGGTAATCACTTTGTAGGTAAAAAGAAGCATAAAATATAGGTTACTTCAAGTAATCTGGGACAAGCTTTCATCCATGTGATTTGGCCACGGACCATTGAACACACCACTTTCAAACCATATATGTAGAATAAGGGCTATATATGCATAGTGGGATTGTCAATAACAATACTAAGAGTAATTGAATGCACAAGCAACTAACGAACACTATTTCTGTGCAAGATTTAATTCGGGCTACGCGACGAGAAACGTTACTCGAAGTTAATACCCTGCTGGCACAATGTATAGTAAACTAAATTCTGTTCATTCTAATTAGTCGTCTATTTTGGAGCTTGGCAAACGTCAATAGCTAACACTTCATAAATTGTCTTTATTGTACTGTTGTAGCGTGTACAACAGAGTGAATTTCACAGAATGACTGCTGTTACTCTATGATATTGATGATATATCACGCTTCAAATAATTTTGCAATTCTCTCAATATAAAACTCCAGTAGTGTTGTTTCATTTACCGGAGTCCAATTTCGTACGGAAACATCATAATGTATTAGTTGGTACAAAGATCAATAATGTCGCGTACGACCCAATAATGCCGTGTATGGTCTTATACATGTAGGTGTGCCCGGTTTATCACCCGGCAATTTCCCTGGGTTGGGGGGAGGAACGACACAAAATATAGCAGCAAGCTGCAATCATCGGGTCCATGCGCCATTGCAGGCATGGAGCAACAACACTGGAACCGGAAGCAATACGGCTTGGCACCCTAATAATAAACTTATGATTTTAGAATTCTAAACAAAACACAATTTTTGGCCACTGTATATGTACCATGCATATTGAACAATATGTCGAAATTTCAGTTGTTGTGGAAATAACCGTCTAGAAAACGCGATAGCAACAGATGCGAAGGAAGGGAGATAATCGAGTATTCTTTATATGTCTAAGTGGATTTGTTGTATTGGTTTAATTTAGGAACATGCAATTGTATCTTTCTTCCCCACAATCACTAGAAAACTTTTGCTCCGTGTAAATATATATAATCTTTAATTGAGCGCATTGTGAAAATCTTCTCCCGTTCCATATCTATTGCACGTTTTCTTTTTTTTCGACGAAGTAAATGTTAAAACTTGATGAAAAAAACAGTGCGAATCCTTAATGTTTATCACACTTACAGGTCAGAATACCCTCCACATTTCAGTCTGGTGTCTCTCGACGGTCATAACGCGAACCAGAATTAACTTGTGGTGTTCACATCTAACCTACATAGTTACCACTGAAGAAAAATCTGTCATTTCGCGAATTTGAGTGAGCCACATTTGAGAATAGCGGGAACACTATTGAAGCTTGGTCGGAATGGTTCGCATATTTCCGAAAGAGCTGCTCCTGGACAATATAATGCAGCAAACTGCAAGGTTGTACGTCCCGAGTTCTAGCCTGTTCAAAATTCAAGATGGCAGCCAAACCACGTGACCTAGATGCCAAATTTTTACATATTCATGATCGCCGTATCGTATAACATATATTTCGTCACTTTCCCCGTCCAAATCCCTTAATTCAAAATCCGGCCATTTTGATTGGCCGATTGCGGCCGCTTTGTTTTACATAGCAACTTTTCAAATAGAAGTTTGAGAGAGCCCACTACATGGATTATGTGTACCAAGTTTCGCGTTGATCGCTTCAACAGCCGCGGAGATGAATAGCTTAACAGGTTTTGTGGTCAATCCAAGATGGTCGTCAGGGGTTTCGACCAATCGGCTTCACTGGTGTATATGCACTAGATCCCATATCGGGCAATCAATCTATGAAGTTTCAGCTCCAATGGTGAGGCGGTGTTGACTGGACGAATGGCACAAGATTACATAGTTACCGCTGAAGGAGAATCGGTTAATTCGCAAAGTTGGATAAGATACATTTGACAATAGCGGGAAAACTATAGAAGTTACGAAAGAGCTGCTTCTGGACAATATAATGCAACAAACTGCAAGACTGTACCTTCCGTAGTTTCAGAGTTCTAGCCTGTACAAGATCTGTTCCGATTTTAATAAAATTCAAGATGGCGGCCAAACCACGTGACCTAGGAGCAAAATTTTTACATATTCGTGATCGCCGTATCATATAACATATATTTCGCCACTTTCCCCGCTCAAATCCGTTACTTAAAAATCCGGCCATTTTGATTGGCCGATGGCGGCCATCTTGTTTAACGTAGCAACTTTTCGAATAGTTTTTTGAGAGAGCCCACTCCATTGATTATGTGTGCCAAGTTTCGCGTCGATCGCTTCATCAATTGCGAAGATGAATAGCTTAACAGGTTCTGTGCTAAATCCAAGATGGCCGCCAGGAATTTCGACTAATCGGCTTCATTGGTGGATATACACTAGATCCCATGTGGGCCAATCGGTGAGGCGGTGTTGACTGGGCGAATCGCACAAAATGTGGCGGAAGAAAAATAATAATACCAAAAGCAAAAGGTTTCCAGCCATGCTGGCATGGAACCCTAATTACAAGCGCTTGTGTTGAGCTTCTGAGCTATTTTACCAGGGCGTTGAAGCGATAAGCTAGGCGTTGGCTGGCGTTACTGTCCATTAAGGCAAGCGTATCCTGAAGACGAGCAAAGTCTACGTTCCATTCAGTAGACACTCCACCACGATGTTCACGTGTACGACGTGCTCGAAGCCCTTCCATCGATCGGGCAGTTTACGTCGTCGCACACGTGCACGCCATGAAGGACTCACGCATACGTGTGTAGAGTGTGATATAGTCTTTAATGTTTCAGAACATGCTGCCTCAACGTTATCCTGGACTGCCCGACGAAGCTAAGGCCAAAAGCGACCCTAGCCGAAGATTGAACTTTCTAAAACCACGGATTCTGATTGGACAAGAGCATACTCGAATTGTAAACGTACCCAACGCGGCTCCCCTAGCGTGGGAATGATGTACTGGAGGGATAAGAAAATGACTTACCTGTCATCCCTGTTGTTGTTCTTCTTCTCTCATCTGTTTACATCATGGCGTTATGACGCAAGGGGTGGACACAGACTGAGGCTAATGGTGTACAAACGACCTTATTTGACCACTCACACACTCACTCACTTTCACTCACTCTAACTCACTCACTCACCCACCATAACTGTGTTAAAACGGACGTTGGGCACGCCTCACTCACTCTCTCTGATGAGTGGCACGTGTTAATCGCTATATATACAGACACCACCACGGCGACCACCACCATCACCTCTACTACCACTACAACCACCACCACCATCACCTCTACTACCACTACCACCACCACCACCACCATCACCTCTACTACCACTACCACCACCACCACCATCACCTCTACTACCACTACCACCACCACCACCATCACCGTCATCGCCACAATACACGCACTCACACACGACCAACACCAACACCACTCAGGTAACTCTACCAGGCAGCCTATCTGACTCTCCCTCACGAGCGCTGCCCACCTTTCACGGCTCATTCGGACCAGCGCACCTCCGAAACTGTCCTTTTTAGTACTACCCGACTGCGCATGCGCAGAATGATGTGACTTCCAATAACAGCCATCATAGTCGGACTCTCCCCCTACGAGCGTTGCCCATCTCACACGGCAGATTATTGTAACCAGTAAAATGGCGCATGTCGGAAGTGGGTTTCGAACCCACGCTCGCATGTGCAGACCAGTATACCCATGTCCCGGGGAAGGCAATTTCATGGATCTTGAGACTGGCGCCTTAGACCACTCGACCATCCTGACAAAACGCTGGGTATTGTGGTCATAATGATTCATATATAATGCTGTATTTGTACAATTGTTTTACAACACGTACATATTTTGATCATTGACCTCTGACCTTCTCTCTGACTTAAAAACAATTGATTCCTCGTCACTCTTCAATTTTGAATGATCCTTCGTATTAAGCTGTGTACACATCGCATCGTTTTTTGGCTCAACTCAAGTATTACATTCGCTCAACCTGATTAGTTAAATATCTAGGGATAGAACAAGCCCATCTGGGCTTTATTCCCGTCATCCACAATTCTACAACTGTCAATCTCATGTTATTATATAAATGATATTTATATTTTTTCCACTTCTATGATTGATACTGAACATGTATTTCTTTATGGTAATTTGGCGAATAAAAATCTAATGTAATCTAAAAACATGGTGAAGCATAACGAAAAAGGTGCGTGTCGGGAGTGGGGTTCGAACCCACGTCCCCACATATGGGGACCAGTACTTAAGACTGCCGCCTTAGACCACTCGGTCATCCTGACCAACGCTGATTATGATGAACATAATGAGTCATATATAGTCCTACACCCAGCACGATTCAATCCGACCAATAATGGTCCACCTCGACCCAAAAACGTTCATTCCAATGCCATTTTCCCTCAATTCCCTGTCTGTGCATGTGTGCCATAACTTTCACTCCCGCAGAATATCTCCCGCAGCTAAATCGGGCCAATATGGCCCACCCAGGCCATGCCGATGCCTTTTCCCAACATTCCATGTCTGCGCATGCGCAGAATGACGTAACTTCCATTCCACACTCACCCACTCGGATGCTACTCCACAAGTGCTTCGAACTGATACCTAACACGGCCCAATCGGCCCATTATGGGTCCATCTCGACCCCAAAACGCCAATGCTTCAAACTGATACCTCACTCGACGCAATCGGATCACTATGGGTCCACCTAGACCCCAAAACGTCCACCTCGATCTGCCTGCCTACTGCGCATGCATCATCAACACTTCTAAAAAAAAACTTCAACGCATGGCCTCGAGACCCCTCTTATCGTGTTCTACAGCTCGCGATGAAGAAAACAAGGGGCCACACCCATACCGCAAATGTCCATGAGTGGGTTCAACATTGAGACTAACAGTGTCCACTGCGGCAGAATGGACCCACCCCAGACCTGTCTGAACTTTTCAGCGAAGGCCCCTCTCCTCGTGTTCTACATCGCGAGACAAAGAAAACAAGGTGCCACGCCCCATAGTAAAATCCACAAGGAAAAGAAAATGACCACCCCAATACTCCTATCCCATGCATGCATTCCCCGTAGATTAACATTGAAAGATACTGGGGTCTCATGTAGTGGGAGATAACTCTTGCTGGGCCGTTACGTCACCGGTAGTGACGTCACAGGAAGAAACCCGAATGTCACGTGACCGGAAGTGACGTCATTCGTGACGCCACGCCACAGCCTCATTTTTCCTAATGAATTTCCCGTCTTCCTACTACTCTCGTTCACAGGACGATAATACGCATAGTCTGACATGAGAGAACATGAATATACTACATCTATACCAGTATTTTCGTTATTTTGGGATGACACTATCTGAGAATAGCACAAATTTTAGTGCTGAAAAATTGGTCGAGTCTCGTGCGGGAATCGAACCAGCGACCCCAGAGTCAGGCACCTAATCGCCAGCACTGTATGTCGGCGATCTAAACCACTCGGCCAAAGGGCCTCCCACAAAATAGGAGGTAACAGACCGGTAGTCTTGAAAGCGAACATACAGTACCCCTCTGGTGATCGTAATGACACGGCTCCCACAGCTGAATAGATATATTTTTATCATTCAGAAAGTGTTCGTATAACAGTAATTTCGTTATTTTGGGATAACACTAGCATTTGTAGCCCATATATTCACCAAGAGCTTTTCTATGTACCGTAGGCTATATCTTACATTGCGCAATGTACAACTATGCGATGTATTAGTACTTATATCACAGAAAAACACGATATTTATGAAGATAGACAAAGGAATTATTTATGGACTATGGCTAGCTACTAAATTTTGGATCTGATGCTAAGTATTTAGCTAGTATACATCTAATGGTTCCATATGGTCAGTTGTATTTATATACTCAAAACATAGGGAAAACCAATTTGGACGATGGATATAGTTACTGAATGTCGAATCTGACGCTTATATATAACGGTACCATCATTTAGGTATTGTCTCGTAGTATATGTGTACCAAGTTTAGTGGCTCTAAAACCACTTGCAAGGGTGTCAACGGACACTATCTGTTGTCTGCCATATTCACTGTATGAATCAGTGTCTTTTTATGTTGGGAGTTATCTCCCCTTGACCGTCGTACCACATACAAGGGTTGCAATAAATAAACTTGAAACTTGTGTGCTTGTAAACTACATGTATATGGTTATCATAACCCAGATTCAGACCGAAGAAAACAAATAACGTTACAGTGCTCCACTGCCCTACATAATTTCTCCTAACATGTTGTACGCTTCACCCACAGGCCTAAATATATGTACACTCACACTGTGGCGGAGAATGAGCAAGTCACCAATGAGTATTGGTTGCAAGCGATATGGTATTAGTACTGTGAAAGCAATTGACCTCATTAAGGTGCAGGAATGGTTATTATTGTCTCGCATGCTATTTAGCAGATCTGCTACTTCGCAAATAATTTCTAAAATCAGTGATATTTAGAAAGGGGTGTGCTACTTTGAAGATAATTTCTAGGATTACTGCTAGTTAGCACTTTGACTTGCCTGTTCTCAAATGAAATATATTGTATAATTAGCACAATTGCTAAACATGAGCAGTGTGACTAACGTCACAGGACCTACGAAGTACAGTAGGCATTAGGACTCGAACACGAACTGAACTCTTGGAAATCCCCACCCCCAGTTGAAATCCTGCCTATATTAAGATGGGCACTGATTTTCATCATAAATCACCAGAAATTTCCATCAAAAATAGGTCAGCTCAGAACTTGTTGGTAACAGTCTCCTAATGCGCCTTCGTTCCAAAATAAATAACGATCACCGATTTAGTTTTACATTTTTTTTTAAGGAAACAGATTGAATAATATAAGTTCACTAGATTTCAAGCTTTACGTGTGAAAATACATCTACATCTCTTTAGTGGTTTTTAGTGCCCTTGTCCAGGATCAAAACAACTTTTTAAATCACATTATTTTCCCAACAATACACCAATTTTTTATATATAGTACTATAGTATAGAAAGGTAGCATTTATGTAGTTTACGGTAATTCAACTCGAGACCAACACCTTTTATGCACAAGATAATAATGATTCTATGTGATTTTCCTGAGCATAACCGGTACAAAGACGAATAAATAGCGTCTCTACATCACGTTGTTATTTAGATATATGAGACAACACATTTTGGGTATCGGCAATCTGATGAATGTACTATTCCGGTTTCCTTGTTTCACATTATATTCTATGGCAGTTGATCGTTGATTTTCTTTATGATAACGTTAAACCACCTCAGCTTCGTTGTGCAAACAGCGCTGAATTTTTGAGGGTATATGCAGTAGGGTATTTTTAGCCGGAGTGTAACTGATAGGCCTACTCATTAAATGCGATAAAACGCTGGAGCAAAACGGACCACAGTTTTCTTGGCAATGATGACATACATAGTTTGGATGTGAAACAGGATAGCCTACACGTTACAGGCTACAGCTTACATATATATAACAATATACTGAAGTGTTAATTATAAATCTAATTTTAATCAGAATTATTTCAGATCAGAACTTGCTGGTAACAATGCCCTAATGCACGTTCATGCCAAAAATCAAGGTTCTAATGTCAACGGTTCTCCTTATTTTGCCGACGAAAGGATTCGGATGGACTGACTCACTCACTCATTACCGGACAATTTGCGATCTGTAGCCTACTTCGTAGGAATATTCAATATTTCTTTCTAAATTGCAGCCAGAAGAAATATTCAGTATTCATGATAACTCGCAAACGCAAATTGTCGGACTGCCTCTCCCGAAAGAAAATATTCCTACGAAGTAGGCTACAGATCGCAAATTGTCCGGTAATGAGTGAGTCCATCCGAATCCTTTCGTCGGCAAAATAAGGAGAACCGTTAACATTAGAACCTTGATTTTTGGCATGAACGTGCATTAGGGCATTGTTACCATCAAGTTCTCATCTGAAATAATTCCGATTATAATTAGATTGATAATTAACACTTCAGTATATTAGATATACATTGTGTATGTAAACTGTATCCTATTCCACATTGGCCACACCAGGCTGGAGCCTTCAAATTCAGGTCAAATTATCCACAGCTAAAAATACCCTGTCCCATTGCACATGGCCCTGAGGTTAATCTTAAGTACTGCATATACCCTCAAACTATGGGCGGCCATGTATGTCAAAATTACCAGCTCGGGTTGTACAGCTTAACTCACAACAGAAAACGTATCTAACGATATAAAGCGTCAGTATAAACGCTTATGTCATCTTTTGTAAACAAGGATCCAAACTTTAAACGCATATTTCATCTCTCTCCAAACGATAATACAAGCGAACTCAGAACAAACAGTATATTTCAGCACGTACAACGTATCAGAGAACGAATGACCTCTTTCAGAACGTACTTTATAATCGAGGAGGCGCTCGGCAGACGGGAGACCACTCGAGCGCCTCTATCTGCTTCTCCCCACATTTTGAGGGGGTGGCTGTCGTTTGCATGAGCGACTCATAGTAAGGAGTCTCACAAGATGAGAATGGCAAGTCCATGTAAACATTTTTGTCTGATATCTGAAGTTCAAAACTTTTGGTACCCTTTAACCTAGGGGCAAAAAATAACCACATTCATTTTGAGGTCACGACCTGAAATAGCGGAAGTCGAAATAGCGGCCCAGTTTCACGTCATATATCTTTCTACCATTCGGAATGACCCGATTATTTCCGGAAATAATTTCCGAAGGAACGTTGTTCGTTGTGAAACAGCTCGTTCGTTCTGAGTTATACTCTTCCTTTTCAAATAGGTCACACTCTGTGTCGGACTGGCTATTCGTCCAGAACTAGGCTTTTCATTCTGAGTTTGTATTCGAACATCGTACCGTTTGTTTTCGGTTTGAGTATATGTTCAAAGTTAATGTTTTTTTATTTGCAGGAATATAAAATGCGTTTAAGATTACAGTGGACATTGTAAGATATGCTGTCTTTTCTGAGTTTGGCTTTAGGTTTTGTAATTGCTAATTTTGACATAAATGGCTGCCCATATCAAACAATCAGCGCTGTTTCCATAACGAAGCTGAGGTGGTTTAACGTTTATCAATGAAGAAAATCACCGATCAACCGCCATAGAATATAATGTGAAACAAGAAGACCGGAATAGTACATTCATCAGATTGCCGATGCCCAAAATGTGTTGTCTCATATATCTAGATGACAACGTGATGTAGAGACGCTATTTATTCCTCTTTGTACCGGTTATGCTCAGGAGAATGACATAGAATCTTGTGCATAGAAGGTGTTGGTCTGGAGTTGAATTACCGTAAACTACATAAATGCTACCTTTCTACTATAGTACTATAAATAAAAATCTGTTGTATTGTTGGGAAAATAATGTGATTCAAAAAGTTGTTTTGATCCTGTACAAGGGCACTGAAAACCATTAAACAGATGTAAATGTATTTTCACACGTGAAGCTTGAAATCTACTGAACCTATATTATTCAATCTGTTTCCTTTAATTAACAAATTGTAAAATTAAATCGGCGATCGTTATTTATTTGTACCAGGGCCGAATCACTAAATGACCAGAACATTCACCAATATACTTTCATTTTTTGTGGCACGAACACATCGATGTAAATATATAAATACCCAGAATATAATCTTGCTCAATCTCACAAAAGGCATGTTATGAAGAGAACCTGTGGCTGTTATGGAAGGTTGTACATGTACCATATTATGATGAAACGTACCGTAGGGGAGGGTCACATCATATCTCAATGAAAATACGATCGAGTCCTAATGCCTACTGTACTTCGTAGGTCCTGTGACGTTAGTCACACTGCTCATGTATTGTATAATTAGCACAAATGCTAAATATTGAATATTTCTTCTAAATTGCATCCATGATAAATATTGAATATTTCTTCTAAATCGCAGCTCCAAATTGTCCGATTGCCTCTCCTTAAAGAAAATATATTGTATAATTAGCACAAATGCTACATATTTCAATATTGCAAGGACTGGTGATTAAGGAGGTTTAAGGCAGTCCTACCCCTTATTTGCTGGTCTGTGCAATTCCTCTGACAATAACAGGGATTATTCTATCGTTCTTCCTGGTTAAACAACACGCATGCGCTGTTATGTAAGTTTTAAGACAGTCGCAAGTACATTTTCATTTGTGGTCTGTGCAACTCCACTCAGACAATAACAGATTATTCTATCGTTCTTCCTGGTTAAACAACGCGCATGTGCTGGTATATAGACTGTTTAACCCTATCTGGCCTGGGCTTTTCGGGACCTGTCGTGGCCTAGGGCGGGGGGGGGGGGGGGGGGAATGGCCCCCCCTAATTATTTTTCTGGCCCCTTGAGCTAGGGGGCTGAAACTTACCACACTATATCCTTGGGTCAAGCTCTACCACAAAATGTAAAAAAATCCAAGATGGCCGACTTGATGACGTCACAGTGACGTCATTTTATAGTAGATTATAAAAGTGCTAAATATTGAATATATTGTCTTTCCCAGACGCCAGCTACATATTTAAGTGCGAATCTTTTCTAATTATATGATATTATAAAGGTGCTAAATATTGAATATATTGTCTTTTCCCAGACGCAAGATAGATACTTAACTGCGAATCTCTTCTAATTAGATGATATTATCAAAGTGCTAAATATTGAATATATTGTCTTTCCCAGACGCCAGCTACATATTTGACTGCGAATCTTTTCCAATTATATGATATTATCCAAGTGCTAAATATTGAATATATTGTCTTTCCCAGACGCCAGCTACATATTTAACTGCGAATCTTTTCTAATTATATGATATTATAAAGGTGCTAAATATTGAATATATTGTCTTTTCCCAGACGCCAGATAGATACTTAACTGCGAATCTCTTCTAATTAGATGATATTATCAAAGTGCTAAATATTCAATATATTGTCTGCTCTCAAACGTCACCTACATATTTAAATGCGAATATATTCTAATTAGATGATATTATAAAGGTGCTAAATATTGAATATATTGTCCTTTCTCCGACACGGTGTTACACATATTTTGATGCGAATCTCTTCTAATTATATTAGATTATAAAAGTGCTAAATATTGGATATATTGTCTTTTCTCCGAAAAGGGTCTTGTGGATATTTAACTGCGAATCTCTTCTAACTATATGATATTATCAAAGTGCTAAATATTGAATATATTGTCTTTCCCAGACGCCATCTACATATTTAACTGCGAATCTTTTCTAATTATATGATATTATAAAGGTGCTAAATATTGAATATATTGTCTTTTCCCAGACGCCAGATAGATACTTAACTCAGGAAAAGGTCACGTAATCGAGTTGTTGTTGGTGCTTAAATTAAAAGCGGAAGTTGCAGGTGCCAAACGGAACAATTTTCGACGATAATTAACTATTTATATCGCAAAAGAGAGGCGGATATCATAGGAAACTGACAATAATGGAAACTGTGCTAATCTTTGCTGAAGTTAACACCAAATTAGATAGAACAAACAATGAGAAGATGTTAGCATTTTCCATGAAACCAGTTTAAAAATTATCACGATGAATTTGGACCCATGAATGAAGAAAGGGGTGCTCATGGATACGCCACGGAAAAGTGTGAGATTTAGACGCTACTCTACTAATTTCAAAGCAGCTTCCGTCATAATTATCGCCCCCCCCCCTCTCTGAATATAAGAGAGGAGGAGGGGGGGGGGGGGACTTCCTCCGCCCTTGATTAGGAATTTTATGTAAAAACACCATCATGTCTTGCTGACATCATTGAAAACTGTTGATCAATTTTCTCTAGTAGGAAACCATCTTGTGGTGTGTTTTTCCTACGAAGTAGGCTACCAACTGCAAATTGTCCGGTAATGAGTGATTCAGTCAGTCAGTCAGTCAGTCCATCCGAATCCTTTCGTCGGCAAAATAAGGAGAACCGTTGACATTAGAACCTTGATTTTTGGCATGAACGTGCATTAGGGCATCGTTACGAGCAAGGTCTGAGCTGACCGAATTCTGATGAAAATTTGATTTATAATTATTTTTTTAATTATTTATTAATGGCTCAGCGAGTGCACCGTCATGCCCATCGGGAACCCTTGGCTGTATGTTTCACTGTGACTTTTGAAGGTTCCCTGATACGGCATATCACGGCACATCGGTTCTGGTAAATTCAGCGAAGTTAAGCGACTTTGGGCTTTGTGTAAACGGGGCCCATTTAACCAATGGATAAATGAGTGAATTTAGTCTAATAGACGAAGGTCCCAAGCTGAAAGCGCAAGATGATGCATTAAGCATAGTAATGAAAACGTACATTTGCCTTCTGTCATAGGTCTGTTAAATTTACCACTGTGCTATCCGACATCCGCGCATTAAAGACGTCCGGGCTATAGCACTATCACTATTGCACATAAGAAATGCTAATTTTCCATCATTGTTAGTGCATTTATCTACACTGCTATTACCAACTTGCCATCCTCAATACACACAATTCAGTATATTGTTATAGATATATGTAATCTGTGGCCTTTAACGTGTATCCTATTTCACATCCAAGCATTTCATCACATACCACATCAGGCTTCAAATTCAGGTCAAATTGCCCACTGGTGGTGAAATATCCTACATCAACCAATTAAGTCAGCCTGGTGCAATAACCCAGAAGAACAAAGAAAGATGTGATATCATCATTCAGATTAGTCTGTGTGAGCAACAATGACAAAAGTTTACTGAGGGTGAAACAAAGCCATCATGCAAGCCACCCAAGGAATTTATCAGCTTGTGTTGGGACATTTTGTTGGTATCATATTGTAAGCTGTTTAGTAGTTGACTCATTCAAATCTCCATACCATATTTTCTGTTATTTAACAGACAAATTTCTTTACTGGTTTTAATTGTTTAAGTTTTACTGGGTTTCCACTGCTATAGATGGTAACACAGTACTGATACTGTAGAAATGGGTCTCAAAATTAACAGCTGGTGAACTATTTGATAGTGTGAATTTAATTATTCCATGTTGAGTACAATTTGTTCACATGAATGGTGGAATGTCTGGACTCTCAAATGAAAGTGTGTTATACATGTACATATCTCAAACATGTCAGGTTTGAGGAACAAGCATGGTTGCAATTAAGATATAATCAAAGAAATTTCGTGACAATTATTGATCTAAGTAGGCCCCTACATAACAAAATTAGCTTAAAAACAAGTACTTCCTGGCGCGAATTGTTTTCTTTTGAGAGAGAATGGTATTTTCTGAGTTACATGTACCTGTACAAAGATAGGTTGTTCAAGGAGGCTTTGTTTTTGCTGTTGCGTGCATCAAGTGTATGGAAACATGATATATGCACCCAGAGCCCTGATCTACAGCTGTATAAAACTCAACATCTGGCATTGACAGCGTGTTTAAAGGGTCTTAATTTATTTTCTTTGGGTAGAATTTAACTAGATAAAGTAACTTTGATCATGATGTGAAAATATGAGCACTAGTTTTTTAAATATTTTTTTGTACCTCTTGAATATTGACTATATATCACATTGGGATATAATTTAAACAAAAATATTACATGTGTAAACAAAATATGTCTAAATTTTTCTTGTTTCAAGTCTTGATCCATTTTGATTCCTTGATTAGGGGATACAGAATCACTGCCACGGAGTGTGTTGGTGTGTGTGTCCATAGAATCCGTTCATTCGCCACCACATCATTTATCTCATCAATGGATTTACACCAGTCACCCTCCTGGATTAAAGAGCTAGGGATACGTTCTGCTTGTTGAACAGAGCGAGGATTGATATATTCTGCAATTGCGTTATATTTTTCTATTTCAATAAAACACACATAATTTGATACACAATTTTGATATCTTTTACCTTTCACACAATTAGGTGACCTATAAACCTCGAAATTTGCAAAAAATGTCCTAATGTCTCCTAAGACCATGGAAATGCGCTTAATTAGGTCAATGTGACCTGACCTAATTGGGTCAAGGTCAATGCCACCTACTTTCTGGCCCAATTTCTCACCTAATTAGGTGACCTAGAAACCTCAAATTGGCACAAACATGTCTCAATGCCTCCTACGACAATGGAAATGGTCAGTCTTAGGTCAAGGTACACAGTTCAATCATATCAAACCCTACTTCGTAGGTCCTGTGACGCCAGTCACACTGCTCATGTTTTAAATTTTTAGTTCATATGCGTGTGGAATTGGTGATATCAGTCACACGTAATAGGTCTTTCGATTATAATTTTTTTTATGGACGACGGCTGAATATTGAACGTCGAATCTGACAATGTGAGAATTTAAGGGACATCGATACAGGGATCAGTATTCATATTTTAGTGCAAATAACCGTTTCCACTGACCGGCCTGTTGCTTCAATGCATTTTGCTGAGAAGCAACAGAGACTTGATAATGTGATGTCTAGCACTGTAATATCACTTGTCTTTATTGCACCATGTAAGCGTCCTGTCTGTGTCTTGTGCGCTGTCGTCAGTGTTTTATAGGGTGGATGGAGGGTGTCTGGTTCCATGCTGCTTCAAAGATTTCTTCTTTGAAGTGGCAGGAACACAACTGGGCTGGGTGGTGCTTAGTTGGTTCGTCGTGATATAGCTGAAATATTGTTGAAAGTGACGTTAAATTCTATCCACT
>JAVTVY010006246.1:0-42083 GCA_036873755.1 Hanleya hanleyi | reverse complement strand
ACGAACTTTGGGAAGAATCTGAAGAGGAGTCTTCAAGTTATTGCCCGGAACCAAATTTAGATTTTGTCACCAGGTGTCGTCACCTGTAGTGTGCGAAACACAATCCCAATCGACATCTTATGGCATATGAATACCAAATTTGAGAAGAGCAGTTGTCAAATTATTGCCCGGAAACAAATTTCGGATTTTTCCACCAGGAGTCACAACCTGAATTGGAGAAGAATCCGAAAATCGAAATCAAATTTAGATTTTGAAACGAGGCGCAAGTGGGCGAAACGCAATCCCAAGCGACATCTTATGTCAGGGTATATATTCATACCAAATTTAAAGATGAATCTGATCAGTGGTTCTCAAGTTACCACCGTGAAACAAATTTGGTATGTTTCCACCAGATGGCGCCACCTGTATGTACAAGTGAGTGAGCGAAAGGCAATTCCCTGCAACGTCTCCTGGCATGGTATATGCATGCTAAATTTGTGGAGATTCTGAGGAGCAGTTCTCAAGTAAATGGCCGAAAACAAATTTTGATTTCAACACCGGGTGGCGCCACCTTCAGGCTCAAGTGGGCGAAACGCAATCTCAAGCGACATTTAATGTCATGATATTACCCGGAAACAAATTTGGGATTTTGCTACCACCTGTAAGTGCAAGTGAGTGAAAGGCAATCTCATGCAACATCTCCTGGCATGGTACATGTATGCTAATGCTAGAATCCGATAAGCATGCAGTTTTTCAAGTTATTTGCAGATTTTGTTACCAGGTGGGGTCACCTGTAAGCAGAAGTGAATGAAACGCAATCCCAAGCCACATTTCGTGGCAAGGTACAATGTATGGGCATGCCTCATTTGGGAAGAATTCGATGAGCAGTTCTCAACTTTTTGCTCGGAAGCCAAATTTAGAAGTGCCACCAGGTGGCGCCACCTGTATACGCAAGTAGGCAAAACTCAGTTCCAAGCGACATTTCAAACTGTTCCAAAGTTATCGAGTGCGGCACAAAAGAACGGAAAGAATCCTAGTGGCGCCACATACAGGCAGATCTTTCTGAAACGCAATAGCATTCAACATTTTGTCACAAGGAATGCATATGCCAAATATCGAAAAAAATCGACAAAGCATTTGGAAGTTATCGATTGTGGAAAATTTGAATGGACAACCATGGTCATCCACGGACATGCACAGAAGATTGGAACAAGACCCAGCGGCGCTACCTTGAGGTGGATCTTGCTGAAAGGCAATACCAACCCACGTCTGGTCACAAGGAATGTATATGCCGAATTTCGGAGGAATCCGACAAAGCATTTGGAAGTTATCGCATGTGAGAATTTGAACAGACATCCACGGACACGAAGAGAGCAACTCATTGGCACCACTTTCAGGCAGATGTTGCTGAATTGCCATAGCAACCGGCGTCTTGTCGCTAGGAATGCGTATGCCGAATTTCGGGAGAATCCAACAAAGCGTTTGGAAGTTATCGCATGCAAAGAATTTGAACAGACATCCACGGACAGGAACGGACAAGAAGCGAGACCCAATGACGACACTTTCAGGCAGCATTTGCGTGCACTTCGCCATCCATAAGATGGTTTGCGAATCGTGTGTTTTCATTATCGCAGAGCGATATCCGGTACTTTACCGGATTCTGTTCGGCCTTCATCCGGCGACGAACAGACTCGAGAAATCTGATAAATTACAGGTTTTCATACCACTTCTGAAACATTATTGCCTGAGTTTACAAAATATATAGGTATGAATAACTTTCGTATCATACAAGAGGTGTGATAGATCTGTAACTTTGAACAAGTAGGACATCACATGACTCGAAAATGGCGAGTTACGTTGGGGTTACGTCGTTAGACTTCTGCTGTTTGGCTGACGAAGTCACGTGGTATTGGTTTCTTGAAATTCCCTCTTGCAGTTGCCGAACGTAGGCTGAAAATTGATACACACGATCCCAGGGTCAGTCTTACCGCGTATAGATGACCGAGGTGGTTACAGGTTGCTTCAGGCCGATGTTGCTGAAATGCAACAGCAGCAATGTGTGTGGCGAATTTTGAGAGAATTCGACAAAGCGTTTGGACGTTATCGCTTGCGAAAAATTTAAATGGACGTCCACGAATATTCACGGACACAAAGAAGTAAGACCCATTTTGAACCAGTGGCGCCAGCTTCAGGCAGATGTAGCTAAAATGCAATAGCATCTGGCGTCTTGTCACAAGGAATGCATATGCCACATTTCGGAAGAATCCAGCAAAGCGTTTGGAAGTTATCGCTTGCGGAAAATTAAAACAGACAATCCATGGACGTACACAGATATCCACGGACACAAAGAAGCAAGAACCATTTTAAAGTCCCCGGCCGCGTTGCGGCGGAGGACAAAAATCCGCATATATCATATAAGGATAATTCTAGTTCCTACCAATATCTATTGTCAAAAGTATCTTCCACATTTTGCGTGTCCCCCACCCCAAATAATAAATATTTAAGCCAATTTTAAATATAATTACAACGTCCCTGGCGTATAAATTTCTCATGCGAAATTTTTAATTGGAAGTTTAAATTGAATTTTAAGTGAAATTTTATATCGAATTTTTAAATTGGAATTTTATATCCACATTTAAATTTCAAATTCAAATTATACTATAAAATATAAACTTTCAAACTTACAAGTTCTAATTCAAATTTCAATCATTGTTCAAATTCAAATTTTCAACTTTAGAATTTAAATTACAATTCCAAGATTAATTCGAATTCAAAACTTCAATTTAAAATTGTAATTCAAATCTCATTGTGTATATTTTTTTTATTTTGACAAAAATTGGAAAATAGATCAGATAATTGCTTCCAAAATACTTTAGAGCCAAGCAACTTTTATTGTCTGTGCACAAGATAAATAATCATGAACGAGCAAAAAACATTTCCTGCCTACGAATGAAATAAAAATCCAAAATGTAAAGAATATACGTTAAAGAATGTCTCATTGCATTACCATTACATAACATCGTGGGAAAGGACGTATTTTCTCGCCTCTTGCAGCTAAATGATTTAATCTCGGAACGTCACCCTAAAACGTCTACCTTCGATCAGCCTATTCACTACGCATGCGCACGATAACTTTTTGTTCATCGTGTTCTGTAGCTCGAGACAGAGAAAACAAGATGCCAAACCTATGGTGGCCGAGAGGGGCCATCGTCTCTTCGCCATCGTGCCATAGGGCGATAGAGCGATAGAGCGATGGCGATAGAGCGATAGAGCTATGGCGATAGAGCGATAGAGCGATGGCGATAGAGCGATAGAGCGATGGCGATAGAGCGATGGCGATAGAGCGATAGAGCGATGGCGATAGAGCGATAGAGCGATAGAGCGATGGCGATAGAGCGATAGAGCGATGGCGATAGAGCGATAGAGCGATGGCGATAGGGCGATAGAGCGATGGCGATAGAGCGATGGCGATAGAGCGATAGAGCGATGGCGATAGAGCGATAGAGCGATGGCGATAGAGCGAAGTACATGACTGCGCATGACTACACCAAAATGAGACAAGTCGACATTTTTGCCTACCTTTGTGTTCACGGTATTTGTCGGTACAAGATTTTCATGGCGGTCAAAATGAATATCAACGCCATGCGTACTAAGAAAAATTCTGTACAAGAAAGCGACTCTGAGTTGATTCAAGGAATGCCATATGAATATATAAAAAAGATCTTTGATTAAAGACACGGAGGGGGAAAGGATTGACGCTTATTAATGTTCAATTATTGGAGAACGTTGATAGGATATTAATTTATTAAGATTTGCCTCTCCCCCTATACCCCCGCATTGCACAAAGAACGGAATGTCTCAAAGAGCGGAGACCAAGGACCACTTCGTCTCTCCACCCTCAATAATTACGAGGGGGGTGCCTTGAAATGGGCCGAAAATTAGTAGAGAAGCGTGTGAAATAAATCTAAAATTACATGGGGGTGTACCCCGACCCACCTCTTTAATTCTTCCTTCGCGGGTCTAAATTTGTCGTGACTGGTTTTAAATTGCAGTTTTATGCCAAGTACCAACATTTTCTCAGTGGTTTCGTACTAAATGGAATTTAGACTGGTCACAAGGTGACTTTAAGCTATTAGGTCTTGTATTTACAAACAATTTGGCCGAAAAGGTTGAAAAAATACAAAGATGAATTAAAAGATATTGTAATACTCATAAAGATATGGTCCAAAATAGGATTGACTCCACTAGGACGAAATGTCATTTTAAAAAAGCTTGTTGTTGCCGAAACTCAACCATCTATTTTCCTCTCTTCCAAACCCACCCGAACCACTTATAAATGAATTCCAGAAACGCTGTTTTGAATTTGTTTGGAACTCGAAACCTAATAAAATTTTCAGAAAAATTTCTGTTAAACCACTTGAACATGGCGGTTTAGATAATCTTATTGTTAATATGTAATCCATGCACAAAATAGATCGTGGATTAGGGTATTACAAGCTGATAATTCCAAGTGGGGTAATATTTTGAAAATGTATATGCCAAAGAATATAGACCCAATAGGAGTTCATTCAGCATTCTTAAGAACTAATATTATACCAACGATGGAAAACGTATTTTGGAGGGACACGCTTCTAGCCTGGACAGAATTTCAAATAAAACTAGAGGACTGTCAAACTTTCTCGAATGAAATGGTACAATGAAAAAATTAAAAATTGATAATAAAGCTCTACATTTAGGTCACTGGGATGAAAAAGGCGTGCGGGTTGTAAATGATATTTTAGATAATAACGGAATTTTTTTGTCATTTGACTCTTTTCGGTCCATTTATAAATGCGCAGCCAATTTTCTGGAATAATTATCAGTATGTCAGGCAAGTAGTATATAAAACTGATATTAACGCAACTTCACCTTTGACCTAAAAAATTTGCATAGTGGGGAGAAAAACTACCTCCGAACACAGAAGAGTTCCAATTTTTGCAGGTCACTGCGCAGGTCAAGTGGTTGCCATGGTGTCGTCATTTCCGGTCACGTTACGTTTGGGGCAAGTATCCCTCCGCGGTGATGCGGTCGCGGGAAAAAAGCCTCCGCGTACAGAAAAATAGTCTCAAATACGCGGGGAGCTGGGGGAAATTCTCCGGCAATCTTCGGCAATCTCCGGGACATTTTGGCGGGAGAGGGGCCCCCTAGTGGACCGATTGGGTCGAGTGAGGTGTCAAGGTGAAGCGCTCCTCCAGGGCGATCAAGTAGTGGGTGGGTGTATGTAAAATTAGGATTTGTCCCAAAAATACAAAAAGCGGAACACGGACTTTACCCCTACAATAGGGGAAACCCTTATCAACCATGTTCAAAAGGGCTAATATCGGTCTCCGGCTTATCGGGCCTGCCAATCAAGTCATGGGTGGGTGCATGTAAATTGAGGATTTGTCCCCGAAAATATAAAAAGCGGAACACGGATTTTACCCCTACAATAGGGGGAAACTCCTATCAACCATGTCCAAAAGGGCTAATGTCGGTCTCCGGCTTATCGGGCCTGCCTATCAAGTCATGGGTGGGTGCATGTAAATTGAGGATTTCTCCCCAAAAATATAAAAAGTGGAACACGAACTTTACCCCTAAAATCGTGCCTGATTCGCACATTTGCATCTGTACGGGAAAATGCTTATATGGGTATAGTGGTGGTCATTTTTTGTGGATTTTACTATGGGTTGTGGTGTCTTGTTTTCTTGGGTTGAGTGAGGTGTCAAAGTGAAGCGCTCCTCCAGGGCGATCAAGTCATTGGTGGGTGTATGTAAAATTAGGATTTGTCCCGAAAATATAAAAAGCGGAACACGGACTTTACCCCTAAAATAGGGCCTGATTCGCACATTTGCATCTGTACGGGAAAATGCTTATATGGGTATAGTGGTGGTCATTTTTTGTGGATTTTACTATGGGTTGTGGTGTCTTGTTTTCTTCGTCTCACCACGTAAAACACGATGGGAAGGGTCTCGGAGCTAAGCGGTGAAATTTTTCGAAAAAGTCCCTGCGCGCATGCGTAGTGGGTAAATAGTGCTGGATGGCTGTTTTGGGGTCTAGGTGAGCCCCAAGTGGTCCGATGGTGTCGTACGAGGTCTTATTTTGAAGCTCTCGTGGAGGAGCATCCGATTGGGCTAATGCATCGTCCGCATGCGCAGTCTGGCCGTAGTATAGAAGACAGGCATTTTGGGGGTGCGTGGGAGTGTGCTTGGGGTAGAGCTGGACCACTATTGGTCCAAATGGGTCGTGGGAGGAGTCAAAGTGAAGCTTTTGTGGGGTAGAGTCAGAATGGCGTGCTTTTTATTGCAAGTCGCGTCAATCTGCGCATGCGCAGTTGGGTGTAGTAAGTAAAGTGGTCATTTTGGGGGTGCGTGGGGGTGTGTTTGGGGTAGAGATGGACCACTATTGGTCCGAATGCGCCGTGGGAGGTGTCATTTTCTAGCTCTCGGGGTGTAGATCCCGATTTGATGGATGTCCACAGCATCTATGACGTCATCGGTGACGTCATCAGTACAAGCAGTAGCGCAAGTACATGTGCATGTACTATGTGCCTATACATGTACTATGTGCCTGTACATGTAATCTGTCCATATACATATACTCTACCAATGTACATTTGTCTTGTCCATGTATTTGTACTCTTGCGGGAACAGCACAGTATCCTGATAATATATACATCGCGGTGATGTGGCGCTAGTCAGCTTATCTGGCTAGTACTTCACACATTTATCGTTTTTAATTTTTCTTAATTGTAAGAAATTACATATCAGACTGTATGTTTGTTGTCCATAATAATAACATAATTATGTATGACCAGACTGTATCTATGTTGTCCATAATAATAACCTAAGTATGTATGACCAGTTACATCCGGGGATCTTTGTTTTACATCCGGGACCTCATCTTACATCCGGGGTTTTCATTGTTTTACATCCGGGACTGTGGTTTTACATCCGGATGCTACAATATATGTCTTGTATTATTCAATATATGTCTTGTATTATACCATATCTGTGCTGTATTTTACAATATATGTCTTGTATTATACCATATCTGTGCTGTATTATACCATATCTCTCCTATGTTATACAATATCTGTCCGGTGTTATACAATATCTATCCTGTATTGTACCATATATGTCCTGTATTCTGACTCTACCCCACAAAAGCTTCACTTTGACACCTCCCACGAACCATTTGGACCAATAGTGGTCTATCTCTATCCCAAACACACCCCCACGTACCTCCAAAATGCCTGCTTTCTATACTACGGCCAGACTGCGCATGCGCAGAATATTGAAAACGGACGATACATTAGTTCAGTCGGATGCTCCTCCACGAGAGCTTCAAAATAAGATCTCTTGCGACACCATTGGACCACTAGGGGCTCACCTAGACCCCAAAACGGCCACCCAGCACCATTTACCCACTACGCATGCGCGCAGTGACTTTTTAAAAAAATTCACCACTTAGCTTCGGGACCCCGCCCATCGTGTTCTACGTGGTGAGACGTGAAAAACAAGATCTCACAACCCATATCGCAATGAACGTGTGTGAATTGCCAAGTATGGACCTATCCACTGAGCCATTAGGCCTATGGGCCTATCCATACCTCCGTGAACTTTTCGAAAAATTTCACCGCTTAGCTTCGGGAACCCGCCCATGTGTTCTACGTGGTGAGACGTGAAAAACAAGATCCCACAACCCATATCGCAATGAACAGGTGCGAATTGCCCAGTATGGACCTATCCATTGAGACAGTAGGCCTATGGGCCTATCCAGACCTCCGTGAACTTTTCGAAAAATTTCACCGCTTAGCTCAGAGACCCTTCCCATCGTGTTTTACGTGGTGAGACGAAGAAAAGAAGACCCCACAACCCATAGTAAAATCCACAAAAAATGACCACCACTATACCCATATAAGCATTTTCTCGTACAGATGCAAATGTGCGAATCAGGCCCTATTTTAGGGGTAAAGTCCGTGTTCCGCTTTTTATATTTTCGGGACAAATCCTAATTTTACATACACCCACCAATGACTTGATCGCCCTGGAGGAGCGCTTCACTTTGACACCTCACTCAACCCAATCGGTCCACTAGGGGCCCCTCTCGCTCCCAAAATGTCCCGAAGATTGCCGGAGAATTTCCCTCAGCTCTCCGCGTATTTGGGACTACTTTTTCTGTCCACGGAGGCTTTTTCCCGCGACCGCATCACCGCCGACGGCTTCACCGCGGAAGAAGACATGCCCCAAAGGTCACGTGACCGGAAGTGACGTCACCATGGCAACCACTTGATCTGCGCAGTGACCTGTAAAAATTGGAACTCTTCTGTGTTCGGAGGTAGTTTTTCTCCCCAATATGCAAATTTTTTAGGTCAAAGGTTAAAATATCAGTTTTATATACTACTCAAGCAGTACGGAAAGCAGCAAACAACATGAGATTTGGACTATTACAGAAACAATATATGATACCGTTGATACCGCCCCCTATTTCACTATTAATAAGTGTAACAAAAGACTGTAAAATGTTATATAGAAATCTCTTGACCTTTAGATTTACTGTACTAAACAGTTCTTGAAAAAAATTATAGTGATTCGGAGTGGTATATATGGAATAATAATGTAACAAAGAGATGTGAAATATAAATGGTTTCGATACAGAATTATTAACCGAACATTGACTACCAACATTTTTGCACATAAACTTTACCCTGATATATCTAACTTATGTACATTTTGTAGCAAAGTTCCAGAGATTATTATTCATCTCTTTTAGGAATGTGAACATATCTACCCTTGGTGGAGTTTACTGGAAAATTGGTTCGCTTCGGCGGGTGTTCCAATTATATTTTCTCCAGAAAAAGTTATACTTGGTCTTTTACAACCCAGAAATCAGCCACTCAACTACTGTATTTCTATTATTAAATTTTCTATATATAAAATGAAAGTAGTTAAAAATCCCTTGGTTGAAAAGTGTTCAAAACGCTTTAAATGTGCGTACGAAACCGATAAATATTTCCAGTATAAGAACTGCGAATGGCGCTTGTTTTATCAGTATTGGTCATCGCTGCATTTACTGTTTAGACTCTTATGATGTTGTTTGCGTAGATAAATCGAGGTGTAATGACGATGTATCTCTTTGTTGTATAACATGAGTTTCCAATTACAAATACAACCATTTTTGTTTAGTACAATAAAATATTGTATGTACAATGTGTATTACCTAACAAAACCAAATAAGATATAAAAAAAAAAAAAGTGTTTGTTCTATGCGATTTAGTGTTAAGTCCAGCCACGATCAGCACAATCTTAATGAATTATCAGTTTCATATGACATCCGCCTTTCTTTTTCGATAAAAACGCCGAAATGGCCGCGTTCGGCACCCACAACTTCAAATAATTCAACTTACGCATCGACGGACGAATTGGTCTTTTCTTTCAGAGGAGTTAGAAGTTGAATTTGACGAAATATTACGAGACTATGGGTAAATCAGCTCACCAATATTTTAGGGGGGGGGGAGAGTGACCTCTTCTATTTCGATTCTACGTTGACTTTTTGACAAGCGTTGATCAGCATTAATTACAAAACTTGATTTCAAATGTTCCAGATGTATATGTTCACCAGACAGCGAATATCACTGCTTTATTTATTAGATTCTTATGTCGATCTTTTAGCCAATGTTTATTATTTTAGCCCATATTCAATAAAACTTATCGGTCTATCTTTCTGTGTTATCTGTGTAATCTTTGTGGTATGCCGCTGGCCCCTATAGTATTCATGAATCCGCCTGATAATAACCAACCTGTAACCATCTCGGTCATCCATACGCGGTAAGACTGACCCTGGGATCGTCTGTATCCATTTCAGACTACTTTCGGCAACTGCTAGAGGGAATTTCCAGAAATCAATACCACGTGACTTCGTCAGCCAATCAGCTAAAGTCTACCGACGTAACCCCAACGTAACCCGCCATTTTCGAGTCATGTGATGATCTACTTGTTCAAAATTACAGATCTACCACACCTCTTGGATGATACGAAAGTTATTCATACCTATATATTTTGTAAGCCCAGGCAATATCTGTTTCCGGGGTATGTATGAAAACCTGTAATTTATCAGAGTTTTCGAGTCTGTTCTCCGCCGGATGAAGGCCGAACAGAATCCGGTAAAACACCGGATATCGCTCCGCGATAATGGAGACACACGATTCGCAAGCCATCTTATGGATGGCGAAGTGTACGCAAATGGACAATAACTAGAGTTTAGCGGCGAGCTCTCTTGTGTTGGAGGTACGATTATCACCGTATGAATATGCATGATTATGAGACATGCGCAGTCATGTACTTCGCTCTATCGCTCTATCGCCATCGCTCTATCGCCATAGCTCCATCGCCATCGCTCTATCGCCATAGCTCTATCGCTCTATCGCCATCGCTCTATCGCTCTATCGCCATAGCTCTATAGCTCTATCGCCATAGCTCTATCGCTCTATCGCCATCGCTCTATCGCTCTATCGCTCCATCGCTCTGTTTTTTGACGTACGATGGCGAAGTGACGATGGCCCCTCTCGGCCATCATACAAACCCCATACCACGAATGTCTACGAGTGGGTTCCCCATTGGGACTAACATTGAAATAACTAAAGTATACGGTGCCAGATCATTGTCCACTGCGCCGGAATGGATCTGACATGTTCACCCCCAGACCTGCCTGAACTTAAATGAGATCAAACCCAGATTAGCTTGTGAAATATTTGACTCCATAATTGTACTCAATCTAGGTAAACCAAAGTGATAACTATATATGAAATATTCGTGCGAGCTGTGTGCCGATATTCTCCGAGATCCCATAATAAGCCAATCACGACAATTCTGCCTATTCCATTCGAAATTCAGTGACGTTTCGTTCACAGATATGTACAATCATTCCACTAGACCGTCTTTCGATATTCCTGGCCGCCCGACAAAATACCAGACAGTTCGGCGGGAGCAATACTGTGAATTTCTGTAGAAAAACGTTTACCACGAACCATGTCTAGATATGATATATTATTTGGATACTGTTTCACTATACTACAAAAAGTAAACTTAATGTCTAAAATGTCTTTAAAGATACTTTTAATACTAGATAATATAATGAATTTAGCCAATAGAAAACACCGAAAAACTCTTGTCCATCTTCGTATCAGTGCTCATAGGCTGCAAATAGAAAGAGAAAGATACACCGATACTCCCACAAATGATCGTGTATCCTGTGATACGGTGGCGGAAGAAAACATTTTTTCTTCTATTCGGTAGCAAATACACTGCCAGACGTGATAATTTCTTAAAAGAAATGGGATGTTTACCAATATGTACAAGTCAAAGTAATGTGTTTTTAAACACAATTTTTATCCTGTAAATACCTCAGAACCACACAAGTATTGAAACATGAAGATGACGTTTAGTATCTGTGTGGAGGCTAAGAATGTCCGGTGGCTACGGGTGTCCGACTCCTATCTTTTAACCCAGCTAGGACATTTTTATCCACATTGGAGATAAGTGACGGTCCTTAGGCGCGATAGAAAAGCATACAAAAAGGGACACTAATCACCAGGACATACGTATCCATCACACCGGTACCACATGTCAGTCCTGCTGATCTGCATGTTCTAATTGTATTTTTTTTTCACTCTCTGTCAACTCTTATCAGTGCCGTGTCGCTTTTAAATGTTTGCATTACGTTTTAATCAGTGTATAGAACAATAATGTGTAATAAAATCTTCTCGTCTATCTTGTCTTAATTATGACACTTATGGAATGTTATTACAGAGGCGAGGCTACAAACTGAAGAAGCCGAGAAAAGACGGGAAAAGGCGGAAAGGAAAAGTTGAGAATAGAAAAAGAAATCAAATTGAAGGAGGAAACAGATAGACAGGAGAAGGAAGAGGCAGAGCGTCGAAATAAGGAGCCGGAATGGCGTAAAGCAGAGCTGGAGGAAGATTCCGCTCAACTGGCAACCCATAGACAACAGTTCCTTCCACCCCCACATGCACATTGTCATCCTCGACGAGGGCATTGTGGTAAAATATCATAGTTATTTTTTCATATATTGTAGTACAATAGATAATGAAAAAACACTTATTATTAAAATACAATTCAACTTATTAGTATTAACCACAGTAGTAGGGAAAGTATCGATTTCGTATTATTTTTGAGGCTGTGGCGTGACGTGACTTCCGGGTCAAAGGTGACATCCGAGTCAATGGTCACTTCCAGGTCAAAAGTCATTTCCGGGCCACGTTCGGGATGACGTCATGATGCAAAGGTTACTGGTGTGTGTATGGTGTGAAAGGGATCCACACACTCTCTGGGGCACAAAATAGCCATACAAGGGGGGTGAAATATTCAATAAACATAACCTATATGTGCTGTACGATGTTATTAATACGAGTCTATGATCAGTGCGATCCCAGTATTGAGCTTTTCGTGTCTGGCAGTATCAATGTTGTTCCGCAATTTTATAAGAAACTAGTAAAACGGCGGCTCTTGTTTGGGAAATCCGAACCACTCCACAGCGCATGCTCCATTTCACAGGCCCACTCCCCAATAGCGAAATATGACCTTTACGACGTGGCTATGACGTATATGGAAAAAAACTCACGCCCACACGATTCAGTTTGAGTCCAACCGAACGAGGATTTATTCAGAAATGAAAAGCAATGGGTCGTGAGATGTCATATTAAATCACTCTTGGGGGAGCGTATGACTGGATCGGTGGATCGTGGAAATGCCGTGCATCTGTGCATGCGCAGTGGACAAAGGGCATTGGAGTGGACGTTTTGGGGTCTAGATGGACCAATATTGGTCCGAATGAGTCGTATGGGGTGTCAGGTTGAAGCATTCCTGGAGGCACATAGAGAATAGTGGAAAAATGGCATTGAAGTGGACGTTTTGGGGTCGAGATGGACTATCCTAGCTCCTAGTGGGCCGCTATTGTACAGTGTGGGGTAGATTAATGTGACGTCATCAATAGTAGAGAAAGCGTACTTAAAGTCCAGTTTCTCCCTTATTTGTAGAGAAAGCAGACACCCAGAATATTTGCCCTATGACTTTTGTGGAGAGTTTAACAGTATCGCCTTAAAGCCCCGCCTTAACGCATTAACGCCTTTTTTAACGCCTTATCTTAACACCTCAACGCCCGTCCCAATGCCTTGACGCCATGATGCAGACAGATGAGAGAAAGAAATATCAACACGTTCGCAAGTTTTTATATAGGTTATTACATCATAACCAAGCTGCGGGAACAGAGTTGAGTATGTTTGCAATTCAAGTATGCTCTTGTCCAAAACGAAACTGCCATTTCGGGCTGAATCTGTCATATTCGTCCTTGCCCGTTAAATGTATTCTCGGCTGCGCTTGTCCAATCAAAATCATTCATTTCAGAAAGTTCGACCATGTTCGCTGTGATCCGTTTCTTCCAATCGTGGTCGGGCAGGCCAGGATAGTGTAACGGCAATATGTCCTGGAACATGGATTTTGATCGTATTTTGCATGACCTCGGTGGGTGATAGCCCCGTATCCTCTTCCAAGTGGCACTTTTCCTTCACGATGAACCTGTGCGTGAGGTCCTCTTTCATTGCAAGCGGTAGCAGGTTATGCTGTTCACAGATCTCCATAGCTGTTTTCCTGATGCAGGGACGCATTTGGATGTACGCCTATTGTAAGTTATCCTGTCCGGCGTCATCGATCGCTGCAGCATGAGTATTAATAACGTCCTATCTTAAAGCCTCATCTTAACGCTACCGCGCCCTAGCTTAACGTCTTAACGCCCGATCGTAACTCCTTAAGGATTGTCAACCGTCCAATCACACGCACATGTTTTGACCATTGGTCCCTGGCCCTTGATGAATGTGACGTCATCACCGGTCATCGCCGGAAGTGACGTCATCGCGTGCATGCGCAAGCGTCGGGTGGTACACCCTGCCCTCTACAGCTTGTATTCTATTGCGTAAATAACAAACTGGGACGGAGGTGACCGAGGACAGACCCTGTTGCCGTTCTGAGAAATACATGCTTGGTATAGATTTGTGGCACATATCAATGAAAAACGTGGTTTCGATAGTTCAAAGTAATCCTTAATAAGTCATTATCGAGGAAGCTATTGACCCAGTTGAATACTTGATAACCTATAATCGTCCATCTTTCCCGAACAATACCAGTCCTACCTCGAGGCTTTTCTATCGTCTTTCTCGTATCTCGATGGATAGTCTGGCATAATCAGGATCAAGCGATACAGGTAGGACTCACGCAACAGAATACAAGCATTGATGAACTCTAAACAATCTAACTATTTGATTTTCACGAAATTAACTGATGTCAAAATCTTCAACTGAGTACAATTTTATAATATCTATACATATCTATGCAGGCAGAAGGAACTTTCATCCAGTCACTGTGCAGCTGGGCATCGGCAGAGCAAATTGTGTGTCAGGCCAACAAGGAGCTGGATGTTTGAGAGGATGTCGGTATGTCGATACTGATATTAATATACAGTAACAGTGCAAGAAAGAATGTGTGGTAATTTGATGTCCATGTTGCAGTAATGGTCATTGAAAAATGCCCGCCTTGTGCCGATCTTTCTGTAATTTTGCCAATAACAATATTTTCATGTAATTCCTACCAGTTATAAAATGACACGGTACATTTCTCCGAGGTAATCATCACTGTTGGTTTTGTTGAACCAATTCAATTCCAACGAAAACAAATTCATCGTTTTCACGGCGAGGTGATAACTTAAAGACAATGCGAAATAAAACTGAGGTAAAAAACGTAAAACTAAGTCTAATTATGTAATGGACCAACAGAGTGTAATAATTACAAGAACACTGCTCGGAATTTCAAGTCATTCATTACTAATTATTTATTTTATCTTTTGGGGTTATTATTGTCTGACTTTTACAGTGGGAGAGGATTTGGTCGGAGAGGACGAGGAAGGAGGTGAAAGAGCCGAGCATGGAATATTTACAGGGATAAATCAAGCTGATGAAAAATAGACCACAGAACTAAGATCTCGGCTAATGAATCCGTCATACACTGAATCATACGCTTCTTATAGTGTTGAAGTCGTCATTTAGTTTAACCTCCTACAGAGATCAGGACACTCTTCAAATTTTATATCGATTGGTTCTTTCTTTTCTACAGTACGTATTCCAAATGGATTTGCACTCTGACACCTACAACACGCTGCAGCGCCATATTTCTGCCATATGCCCAGCCCCTTGTCCCATTTGTTCTATTTTTGAAAGTACTTACCCCTATCTGACCTGGGCGATTTGGGGTGTATCGCAGCCTCGGGGGAGGGGGACGGAAAGTGCCCCCTATATATTTTCTCTACCACCAAGGCTAGAGCGCTGAATCTTACCACGCAGTATCTTTGGTTCAAGCCCTACTGGGAAATGTAAAAAAATCCAAAAATGACGTCACAGTGACGTCATCTTCTCGGAAGCCATTTTTCGATTTTTCTCTCGAAAAAAAATCAAATAAAATATAGAATAATTAGTTTTGCAAAAATAAAATACTTTTAAGGCCTTTTAGGCAAAGAAAATGTGAAAAAAATGGAGCGAAAAGATTTAAAAACACGACTTTCGCGGATACCACATGGCCGCCATTTTGAATTTACCGATGATCCTCTGGCCGGGGTATATGAAAATAGGCTCAAAATGACCTCAATAAGATCAGCTTAAAAGTCACCAAGTTTTACCCTCCTCGGTTTTGTCGTTTCGGAGCAGCAGAGAAAAGTTCACTAGGGAGGGGGGGGAGCACTTTCCGCATTTTTCTGCGAATCTACCAAACAGCGACATTTGAAGGAAATGTAATTGAAAAGGAAAGTATAAGCCCTTTAAGAGAACAGTTGTGAAAGAATTTCTGATTTGGATAATGTGTTTTTCAAATTTTAAGGCAATACGTCCTCAAGGAAGGTACCCTGGCAAACTGACTTAGCGATATCAGGTTCATTTGGCCTCATAGCCATGGTTTTCCATGTTGGCATCCTAAAGTCTTGAAGAGAAGCCTGGTGACATTTTAGGATTGTCCGATTCAGCATTGGGCCAGAAAGATGTTGAGGCATGTTGGAAAAAATGACATTCCAACTTCTTATAAAATATGAGCTTTTTCTACGAAAAATTAGTCATTTTTTCGTAGAATTCCTTTCTAATCCCATATATTAGTGTATAGTTTAACCATAAAATTTGACCACATAACTTCCTCGATTATGCAAAAATAAGCCCTTGAATTTTATCCTTTATTTTGAATGTTGAAGATTTGTGCTATATCTTATTGAAATATAAGAAAAAGGACATTTTATTTACAAATTGTCTGAAACCTCCTTAAAGCATAATATTTTAAAAAATAAATATCAGGCAGAAATGGTAGTCCTTTTGTAGATTACAAGTTGTTTGAAATTGTCTCCGAAATTTACCTATATTTTTGTTTATTTTTTTTATGCTATATGGTAAGTAATAGTAAAGGGTACCAACCCGAATGGTCCCACTATGGGGGGAACCGTCTCGAAAAAATAGCGAACAACAAATTGTCTGGGTAAAATATCACACGACTACCCTCAATCGAAAGTACACAACCTATAGTCGATCGACAGACCTGGGACGAATATTAAATTACAAGCGTCTAGTCCGTCATTCATAATCCAGCCGTCGTCTACCAGAGAATATCCGCGTCCATAATCCAAAGACCTATTCCATATTCCATATAACAGTATAAGCACCAAATTCAAAAAGACAATCATAGTATACATAAACATAGGCTTGTTTCCTGCAACCTACAATTCCTTTCTATATTCTCTAGACACCTCGATAAATTCGTCAAAATTAGCCTGAAAAGTTGTAGAAATGCAGTTTGTACGAAGAACGATCACTGAAATTGGTCGTCGTAACCTTTAAAAAGCTACATCTGTACTCTTCCAAAAAAACCTCTTTGGCACACTATTTATTCTGCAGAGCATGATCAGTGTAAAACTAACTCATGAAGCAAACTGAGCTCGAAAACCAAAATCAAACGGGTTTACTTGACACATTTCCCAATTTCTGCTTCCATATTTACAGCCAATTCTGTGTTTTATTGGATGCGCTGTCGAGTCACATGACCTGGCTTTAAACATGCAAGCAGAAATCGGGAATTGAGTGAAATAAAGGCGCTTGGTTTTGGTTTTCGAGCCAAGTTTGCTTGCTGGTGAGTTACTTTTACACTGATTAAACTGCATTTCTACAACGCCGACTTAACTAAAAAAGTTGTCAACTTTGTCGATGTGTCTAGAGTGAACACGACGGAATTCTAGGCTCAACTATATACCAATGGATCGGCAGGAGTGTAGACTGTTGAATGAGGGTAGCCTCGAGAAATTCCAGAGACAATATGTCTTCAGCTATATATTTCAAGATGGTTGCCCCCATAGTGAGACCATTCATGTTGATACTCTTTACTATTATTTAATATATAGCAAAAAAAAATTTATAAACAAAACAAATATATGCGTAAATTGCAGACGACAATTTCAGACACCAGATTCGGAGAAGTGCACCTATTCCCTATGCGTGAAGGTGTTATTGCGCGATTTCGAGAGAGGCACTTGTACGACTGAAACGAGTGGTTTCTACTTTAAAATTCAACTCTGAAATTGTTCAATCAAACTCAGTTGACAGAGGATAAGATGAGATTTATTCGAAGACAAGTTCATTGGAACTTAGACAACATATTGTGCTTTTCGTGTGAATCAGAACTGTAATAGCTGTTCTGTAAAAAATGGATAGTATAGTATATTTATACACATTTGTCTTTCTTTGATATTAGTCTTACACCTTAGCCATTTCGGTGGGATAAGTATTTTCAACGTTGTCGTGGGTACCGTCCCTATTATCATCTATTTCTCAACGACGACATAAATACGTTCTATCTCGAGAATGATTCTACCCAGTCAGGCTATCACATTAGCGTATGGACAATACCATTTATTTTGGCCCAGTCCAGATTCAACATGACTTACGCCACAATGGATAAGCTTAACAAATGCACCACAAAAATTCAGTCATCAATATTTCAGTCATCAGTGGCGTAGTCGGTCGGGTAGATGGGTGATGCAATCATCGAATGCGAAGGATCCCGTATTTGAAACCACAAATATATACTGCATGATCTGAAATGGGTCGGGTGGATATGGAATGGTCTGGATTGCCAAAAGTATCAAATTGTGTAAAATCAAGCTTCAATTGTGAACAATCGATCATATATGCCGAAAATGACCCCCTTCTGGTTTGTCCTGTGATATTGGGATATCATAAGGCCATATGCCTGGGCAACCGGTGAAACAAGACTTACATATGATTTCAGGCATTGTACAAGTAATTAGAATGGACGAAACAGCTGCTCATTGGAAAATAACACTTGTCCCGCCCAAGGTCCTCGCACAATATCTGTAGGCCTTTAGGTGTTCGACACGTGTTCTCTCCCATTTTTCATGACCGATTGACCAGTTTTGTTCTACCAATTTCTGTGGAGTTGTGGTCACGTTCTGGGGTTCCAGAAAGAACTATCATCGGAAACATTGTTAAACTCTGAGTTACTGATAACAACTTGCTTCGTCCATCTTCGGGATAAGCCTAGATTATTATGTTCGCAATGACCGAACTTTGTTTCAACAGAAGTAGCACTGTTACACAAAGGTCCACAATTATTTCAACAGTAGCAGTTGACACAATATCAATAGCAATGGTTAGATGTGCTTTTCAGGGACAATGTAGTATCCCTGTGGGAGCGATTCTACACACATCCTTGCCTTATTCAGTCTATTCTGACTCCACAATCTATATATAATACGCGGGTCTATATGATCTATACTCTATATTATGCACGGTCGTCTCCCTTGATTCGAGTTCATCTCAAAAGAACATCAACCTGTTGCAATCCGATAATCCAGTAATTGAAAGTTGCGGTAATTCCAAGATGTCGCATTAAACGGATAACACCCGGAATCCAAGTTTGGGCGCTCGACAAGAAAACAGATTGAAAAACCTGATACTGCAATTGCTGAACTTTATCTTACACATATTTAACAAATGTTTCTTCGCTACAAAACCATGGGTCTTCTTCTAGTCTGTAATCGTTCTCTTTCTCGATTTTTGATGATTTGACGATAGTGGGACGCCCGCCTTCATCCTGACATTTTAATGCTTTCTGAGTAACCACATCCGTTCCATCCTGGATGCTATTAAATCCATCACGTTGATGCCAACAATTGTCTTCTCCTTCTTCCTGTTCAATGACAAACTGCCGCTGATGTACGTCTATCGAAACTATTTGCTCTTCAGCGCCCCACGTGCCCAGAGACGACGGCTCTGATTGGACGGAACAGTCGTTTGGAATAGAAGCTACTTCATCTAGAATAGGGGCTCTTCGGACTGAAGAATGGTTCTGTAGTTTCGTTGACATCGCCGGTTGGCGGTCCGCGGAGTTAATAACAGATTGACAAGATTCTGGCTCTTGGAAAGTGTTCTCTGACTTATCCGGGAACCTTGTGCATAACTCCTGGCATTCCAGAAGAGGAATTTCATCGGCATCACCCTGAAGATTAATAAGAAGACTCTGGTTATCGTTTTCTTCTCTCTTGTCCCTCGGGTTGGCGTCGCCGTTCTTCAAAATATAAAAGTACTAGATTTTCAGATTTCTTCTCAATACTATCTGAACTACATGCCATATGTAATTAATTTATAAGACTATAACATCATGATATAGTGTGACGGACTGAAGTACTGTGACGATTTCAATCAAAATCACAGAATATTAATAGATACACTTGTCAAACGCCACCATTCACAAACTCTGTGATAAATATCGTACCCTGATGGCAAAATACGTTCGTAGCGTGCAAGATTTTTTGCCCTACGTTTGGTAATTCTCTAATTCCTTCTTAAATCAGGGATAGGGCACCGCTCAATATCATGTCTTTAGATCACCATGGTGTTCAATTCGACAGTAACAATCAAAGCGTGACTGAGATTCATACTCTAGAAGAAGAGCTAGAAACTCATTTGGACCATGAATAATGATCAGTGACATGGATTTTATGTGTTTTATTGCCATGTCTTGATCATTGCTATCTGTTGACGGTTTCTCTTTAATAAGATAGTATCTTGTGTTTTGACGCTGAAATTTATGGTCGATGGCTGAATGTTGAACATCAGATCTGACGCCTGTCATTTAGTTGCAACTTTAGGATCGGAAAGATCTCAATATTTTGACAGATTTGGTTATTATATAAAGATCCAAACCAGAGACGTCATCAAAGACGATGGTTCGCTGTCAGCCCTGTTACCAGTACTATTGCTTAGATCCACATGAAGCTATTCGGTCCTATCCCGCAATACACTGCGAAAAAAATTGAGTTGAAGCCATTTTAGCACCAGAATTGTGTTGAAAATAACACAAATTGTGTAAGAATCAACACTAATTTGTATTAAACTCAACACAATTTTGTGTTGATATATTAAGTTTAACACAAAACCATGTTGATTTCAACACAAAACATTTTGTGTTGAAGCCATTTTAGCACAAAATTGTGTTAAAACAACACAATATTTTTCGCAGTGTATATGCGACCCGAAATTCATTAGAAAACCGCCGTCCACCAACAAATCTCGGAGACAATAATCACACGGTCTTTCTCATATTCCTACGAACTATGCTACCATCTGCAAATTGTCCGGTAGTCAGCCAGTCAGTTAGTGAGTCCATCCGAATCCTTTCGTCGGCAAATTATGGAGAACCGCTGATATTAGAACCTTTATTTTTTGCACGAAGTTGCATTTGGGGACTGTTACTAGCAAGTTCTGAGCTGACCTACTTTTAATGAAAATTTCTGGTGATTTTTTATGAAAATCACTGGTGATTCTGACTTGGGCAGGATTTCAACTTGGGGTGGGGGGATTTCCAAGAGTTCAGTGCCCGTCGGAGTTCTAATGCCTACCCTACTTCGTAGGTCCTTTATCACACTGCCATGTGTATACGTAGAATATAATACAATTCTCAAACCTAGGAACACACGCTAATCGAGATATGAACAGCTGTAGGTCGTGCCAACGATATAGCATTGTTCATGTCATTAATCCTTATTGCTTTCTAGGATTGTTGTTCCAACATATCATTGTATGAAGTAGGCAGGCGAAATGCTGACTAAGCGGTCGGGGGTTCGAGCCCTATGTGGATTACTCTCCTGTAGCACAAACCTCCTTTATCAATCTGACACACGGTGTCCGTAAAGATTATAATGTGCGATTGTGGTAACATACAGTCATATTGACAGACTGTGAACGCCTAGATGGATTACTCTAATTAATTTTGCGTCCACGCACATGGGAACCTGCCCACGACCCCAAAACAGAGATATCAGTAACTCGAGTTCCTTTCTCCACCTCCGTACCGGTATTTCAAATAGCTGAAGTTCAAAGATTGCCCAAAACTAGACAGGGATGATGATCAAACCGGTCCAACAAAGAAAAACCCTTTCAAGGTTACACGTGCAATGGTACTATCCCACAGAAGGAACTGTTACAGTGAATTTCCGCTCACGTGTATCAATCGGATCATACAATCACAGAGCACAGACAATCTGACCCCTTCTGCGCTGATCACGCCATCTAATAAGGTCGACAAAGTTGTTCTCTTACCCTTTTGAATCTTACCGAAGAAAACTATCAAAGCCTTACCAGTCTCACCTAAGGCCATTAAATCAACGACTTACCTGAACGATCGCAATGTCTGCTTTAGTTTTCCGATCATCTGCGCCGAATCTTCGGCCGTATTCTCGACGTAAATACAAGACAAATGCTAAAGAAAGAATCACGAATGCTGCCGCAAAACCAAGGGTAATGAGTATTATTCTGTCAGGGCTACATCCTGAGTTAGTAATGTGGTTACCCTTTGGACATTGGTCCAGACATTTTCCTTCAAATACAACGGTACAAAAACCAATCTCAGAGCAGGTGTTATCTGCTCTCTGGGCTGTATCTTCGGGGCACGATCCGAAGCATGCTCGCTGGTAGGTCAGATTGCATCCATCTGGACAAGACGACACGCATTGGTCGTTGAGTAAAAACAGATCGTATGGACACGAGGCGACACAGCAACTGTAGCTACACAGCCCAAAGCGTTCAAGTTCATTAGGACAGTCAATCTGACAATGGTTTGGGTCCACGATTTGTACTGTTCCATCCGGGCAATGGGTAACGCATTCAGCCTTATATCTCATGTAGTTATTATCGGAAGGACAGTTCTGTCTACACTGCTGCTGGAAAGTCAATTTTAATTTATCGGGGCATTCCTCTAGACATTTGTTCTCGCCGGGGATAAACACATTGGTATTTGGACAATTGTCTAGACAATCTTTGTCCCGAGACATCCTCGGATGTGAACAGTTGCTCACACAACTTCCCTTATAATCATAATGGCGGCATGCTTTGCACTGTCTTGGTCCAGCGCCGTTGCACTCGGCACATTGGAAATGACACTGTTTGCAACCTGATTCTATCTGGTAATATCCAGATGGGCACAATTGTATGCATTGCTCGTCAAATATAACATATTCACATTCTTTAGTGCAGTTTTTATGAACGGGATCTTTGTAAAGGTACCCAGGCGGGCATTCCAAAACACATTGGCCTTCAAGACTTGGTAGATTGCCTGGACAATGGTCTAGACATTCCCTACCGTAGAAGACTTTTGGACAAGAACGAACGCACGTCATCGCATTTATATACATGTCCGACGGACATTGTAGGATACAGTGAGTTCCGTTAGCAAAGGGCATATGTGAAGGACACTTCGCCAGACACAGGTCTCCAGAAATCAACTGGTCACAGGACTCTCGACACATTCCGTCCTTCATGAAAGGATGACTAGACGGACAGGACTCCACACACGATCCATTGAACAATAACTTACCCTCCACGCACGATGTTTTACACTGTCCCTCCTCGGGACAGACTGCCACACACCTGTCCTTATCTATCAAGGGAGAGCTGCTAGGGCAAGTAGCGATGCAGTCTTCCTCGTACCAAAGTTTCGAGCAAACTTCGCACTGGTCACTTTTCGGTCCGATACAAGTCTTACAGATGGGGTGACAACTTTTGCAGGTTGGTGGATGTGTGGTGTTAGACGGATAAAACCCATCAATGCAGCCATCGACACAATTTCCATTAGAAATAACACCCTGACAATCTTCAGCTCTTATGCAGGTCGTCTTTCTCTGGATCACATATCCCTCTTGACACATCGCTAAACAGGTACGACCTAATTTCACCGTCTTGCAAGCGATACATTCCATCGCCGATGGACCGAAACACCCTTGACATGAAGAATGACAAGGGGCACACGTCCTGTACATATTGGGGACACGAAAGTAGCTACTTGGGCATTTGTCCACGCACGCACTGATATTCTGCAGTTTATATCTGTCTCCGCAAGAGGAATCACATACACCACTCGCAAAACAGGCGCTATGAATATATGGAGTTTCATCAATGCAGTCCATTGGAACATAAATATAGAGATCTTCGCAGCTTCGCTTTCCCAATAGGCTGCAACCGGCACTCATTGCAAGACAGTCCAAACTGCAAAACAGATTCAATTTGTCTGCACGCAGGCCGCATCCCCAGCTCTGGAAATTTCAAAACATATAGTGGGTGGTTTTGAGTGTACTGCACTTGACTCCAACTAGAGTGGGTGGAAATATGTGAACACAATGATATTGTTGAAAACACAAAATCTACGTGCTTAGAGGACCGCTTTGAATGTATAGCTTTTTTATCGATGGACTGTTGTTCTACCTAGTTCTAATAATATTGTTATGAGAGTGTCAGTAAGTATAACATCGAAAGTGGGTATGTGGAAAGAGACATTTAATTACATTTAATTTAATTACATACCCCCTCAATGAAAATCAATACCAATGGCCGTCTAACTGATGTGAAGCACCTTCTCAAGTTTGGAGTCAATCGGACGAGTTGTTCTCAGATACCGCGTTCACAAGATGCGAGATGAACAGAATCCAAGATGGTCAATGGCAGCCATCTTGGATTAAGTACCGTGAAGCACCGTCTCAAGTTTGAAGTCAGCTGACCAATTGTTCTCAAGGAGACCGCGTTCACAAGATCCAGGACAGACGGAATCCAAGATGGTCAATGGCAGCCATCTTGGATTACATACTTCCTCAATGAAAATAAGAAAAAATGGCGGAATAACTGATGTGAAGCACCTTCTCAAATTTGAAGTCAATCGGATGAATTGTTCTCACGATACCGCATTCACAAGATGCAGGAAGGGCAGAATCAAAGATGGTCAATAGCAGCCATCTTGGAAAGATGGTCAATGGCAGCCATCTTGAATTACGCCCCTCAGTGAAAGTCAATACCAATAGCCATCTAACTGATGTGAAGCTTCTTCTCAAATTTGAAGCCACTTGGCCGAATTGTTCTCGAGATATCGCGTTCACAAGATGTGGAACGGATGGAATCCATTATGGTCAATGGCAGCCATCTTGGATTATGCACCTCAGTGAAAATCAATACCAATGGCCGTCTAACGGATGTGAAGCTTCTTCGATTGGTCGAATTGTTCTCTAGATATCGCATTCTCAATATGTGAGACGGATGGAATCCAATATGGTTAATGGCAGTCATCTTGGGTTACGTACCTCAGTGAAAATCAATACAAATGGCAATCTAACTGATGTGAAGCTTCTCAAGTTTGAAGTCACTTGGTCGAATTGTTCTAGAGATATCGCGTTCACAAGATGTAGAACGGATGGAATCCATTATGGTCAATGGCAGCCATCTTGGATTATGTACCTCGGTAAAAATCAATGCCAATGGCCGTCTAACTGATGTGAAGCTTCTTCTCAAGTTTTAAGTTGATTGGTCGAATTGTTCGAGATATCGCATTCACAAGATGATGGGAGCCATCTTGGATTACGTACCTCAGTGAAAATCAATACCAATGGCCGTCTAACTGATGTGAAATACCTTCTCAAGTTTGAAGTCGATTGGTCGAATTGTTCTCGAGATATCGCGTTCACAATATGTGGGACGAACGGAATCCAATATGGTCAATGGCAGCCACCTTTGTTTACGTACTGCAGTGAAAATCAATACCAATGGCCGCCTAAATGATGTGAATGGCCGTCTAACTAATACCAATTGCCGTCTAACTGATCTGAAGCTTCTTCTCTTCTCTAGATATCGCATTCACAATATGTGGGACAGATGGAATCCATTATGGTCAATGGCAGCCATCTTGAATTACGTACGTCATTGAGAATCAATACCAATGGCCATCTAACTGATCTGAAGCTTCTTCTCAAGTTTGAGGTCACTTTGTCGAATTGTTCTCGAGATATCGCGTTCACAAAATGTGGAAGGGATGGAATCCATTAGGGTCAATGGCAGCCATCTTGGATTATGTATCTCGGTGAAAATCAATACCAATGGCCGTCTAACTCTGAAGCTTCCACTCAAGTTTGAAATTGATTGGTCGAATAATTGTTCTAGATATCGCATTCACAAGATGTTGGACGGACGGAATCCAATATGGCCGATGGCAGCCATCTTGGATTACGCACCTCAGTAAAAATCAATACAAATGGCCTTCTAACTGATGTGAAGCACTTTCTCAAGTTTGAAGTCGATTGGTCGAATTGTTCTCGAGGTATCGCGTTCACAAGATGTGGGACGAACGAAATCCAGTATGGTCAGTGGCAGCCATCTTGGTCTACGTTCCTCAGTAAAAGTCAATACCAATGGCCGTCTAACTGATGTGAAGCACCTTCTCAAGTTTGAATTCAATTGGTCAAATTGCTCTCTAGATACCGCGTTCACAAGATGCGGGACAGATGGAATCCAGTATGGTCAATGGCAGCCATCTTGGTCGACGTTCCTCAGTAAAAATCAATACCAATGGCCGTCTAACTGATGTGAAGCACCTTCTCAAGTTTGAAGTCCATTGGTCGAATTGTTCTCGAGATATTGCGTTCACAAGATGTGGGACGGACGGAATCCGATATGGTCAATAGCACCCATCTTGGATTACGTATCTCAGTGAAAATCAATACTAATGGCCGTCTAACTGATGTGAAGTACCTTCTCAAGTTTGAAGTCGATTGATTAAATTGTTCTCGAGGCACAGCTAGCATTTCCAATCCTCTTGGACTTCGTGGCGGAGGACAATAAAATGGCGGACATGGGCCGTCAACACAAAATTGGCTTTTTCTACGGTCTTATTTATTTGGTCTGATTTCTACTGAATAGGACTTCTTAGTTCATTTCAAATCAGCCCATTATTCTCTAATTTATCATGAATCTTCTTAAGACAATTAAATACATATCAAAATCGAATCATCGGATAAAAATACCTTTCTGTAGGGTGTGACTATGTTGGATATTTTTTATATTTTTATGTACAGTTGACGTAAGGTGATATAGAACAGTTCATCTCAAAAAGTGTTTTTCTTAAGTCACCAGACACACACTTACCAATGAAATGCAACCAAGTGAGACAACGAACAAACAGCCTAATACATCCGGCATGTTGGACATCATCTCTTAAAGTCGTCCGTCTTCAAATCCGGGAAATTACGTACAATCAGCTTGTCTTGTACCAAAGGCCTCAATCTAAAACATTGAAACACTCTTACACTCTTATGTATCTGTTAACAATAAGCAGCTAGAAATATTTCACATTTGCTATCACGTGATAGCTATTATCGCTTCATCCATTCAATTTGGCCATATTATCTCTGAAGATCTGATACTCCCGTTAGTTTTGTCATCTGGTAAGTCCCTCCTTGGTAGTTAAGTGTCTGAATATGGGTTAATCCAAAATGGCGGCCAGCAAGTGAATTCCTGGTGAATGATTCAGATCAATTTATCCAGTAGATAAGTCTTAAACAGAGTCAATAAAGATTATTAGAGTGTGGTACTGGAGGAAGCTTTGGAAGCTAAATCGGTCTTTAGGGAGAATATCCTTAGGTAATGAACAAGTGGACTAGGGAGCGAGTTCCCACGTTTGCATTCAATTTACAGATCCTGCCAAAAGATATTGATGGGAAAAATATATTTCAATACATGTACCGTGATTACAAGATGGCGGCGGCGGCCATATTAGGTGACACGTCTTGGTGAGAAGCAATACCAACCTTACATCTGCGGATTTTAATTTGAAATCAATTGATACCTATGTCCAAGTATCATCGGATAACAAATATTCCATGTATATAAAAGATTACTCCTAATGGCGAAAGCGGATATATTGGACGACACGGTTTCCGTGTGAAGCCAATACCCAAATTTAAAATCAATCGAGAATTCTGTTATGCTGAGATATTGAAGTATCATTTTAGTTAATGGTGTCATTTTAAGGCCATATCATACGGATATAGATTATAGATCATTGAGGATCTTGCGGATTGGTCCATATCCAACACACCAAATTCCCCTTTTTAATCCCAACCTAATTCCAAAACGTGTAGCTATGGCGATCGTGGAATATATAAGTGGATGCTGTGCTGAAGTTGACCGTTGAACTCAACGGACGTGTCTCGCATGTCCTGTTACTACGCACGTTTTTGTTTTGTTTTGTTTTGGGTTTTTTTGCGTGTATACAGTTGGATATCAATGATTTTACCATGTGGGAAGCAAAAAAGATAAGTGTCTGCCTTTATTGTCTTTTCAGATTAAAAAAATCTCTGTTCTGTGAATAGCATGGATTCGACAAGTGCCTTCGACAAGTACCGTTGAGACGTTCATGTCCGCAAGGCCTTCCAATACTGTACCTGTGTTCTTGGACAGAAAATATGTCTGGTCAGGAACAGCGGGATTGTGGCATTACTATAGCTACAGGAATTTTATTATGAGACAATTTTCTCATTTATACAATACCCTGCATAACAAAATGAACTAAGTACTGGAATGAACCAAAAAGTGGAAGGAAATGTAGCTGTGTTGAAAGCAGAATTAGTCAATCCAATGCAAGTGCTAAGTCTGACTTAAATAAAACTTTGAAAAAGGTGAAAGATAGATGCGGGGTGAGATGAATGCTATTCAGGAAAAGGTACAAAGTGAAAAACATAACGGAGACTCCGAGGCTGAGAGGAGTATTATTCTGGGAAACGCCCCTGAAAGTCCGACAGACAAGTTAGTCCCTAAAGGGAATGGCATTAGTGCATATGGACTGATATTGAAAGGTGTGAAAATAGATAAAGCGGACCGGAAGATATCTAGAAATTGAGATAATGTAGGAATTATTGTGGCAGAATGTGACCATGTGGAAAATAAAAAAGCTATTTTAGATGCGAAAGCCAAGATGAAAGATAGTCGAAATTTGAGGAAACTTTGTATTCATCAGGCACAAATCAGGGAACAGCAAATGCAAAATAGTAATATTAGTACAGAGAAATATATTAACTACATATTTCTAAAAACATCACAAGATCCAAAAGAGATCCCTGTGATGATTTGTATTGCAGCCACGCTTTGATTATAGATGATTATGTGAGCATCTTGGATGACATGGTCACACGGCCCCTAGCACCGACTTCAGCGTATTAGATACAAATATTTCAGAGCAATGATGTAATGGTCATCTGATGGAAAGATGAACTACGTCACCGCCAGATAGAAAAATACGACGTTCATAAAGTTAGACCGCGGTTCGCAGTTCGCAGTTTATTATTCGATTATTTTCCAGCAATCATTTCTTCAGATATGGACATCTGTATTTTTTTTTTTTATTATGAGTACTTTGAACTCCAAACTCTGCATAGCAAGAGAGAATATCCTGCTCTATATCTTTGCATATTCATATGCCAAATCTGACGCCAGAGGGCGCTGCTATGAGTCGCTGAATGACTGGTCCCCGCGAATAACGAACTGCACTGCGAACCGCGGTTTAACTTCACGAACGTAAAAATACGGCCCAAAAGAAGGAGTATTTTAGAAGGCAAGTTCTTATTCAGAACAAATACCTATGAGGCCCGACGCCAACCAAGCTCTTCATTCTCCATCATATTGAAAAGTCACAAAACTACATTCACAACGATTTGTGCAGAGGATAATCCTCGGGGACGAAACTTCCACCAGCAGAATCTCGCCATATACAAGCAACAATTGAACGCAACATTGAAAGGGTGGTGGAAAACGATGCTGGCTTACTAACAAGAAGTCATATGACCCCACAGACAAATATTCTGACTGCGAATTTCTAAAACAATCACAAGGCCAAAAAGATATCTCTGCGATAATTTGTATCCCAGTCACGCTTTTATTGTGGTGGCTCATGTGAACATCTTGAATGACATGAGCATACGGCTCCTCGCACCGGCTTGAGCGGGAGCGATAATGTAACAGCGCTGTCAACTCATCTGATGGAAAATGATCAACTACGTGACCGCCAGATAGAACAAAAAGTATTTATCTGTGAGGCCGGAAGCTTCATTCGCCACCATTTTTACAAGTCACAGAATTACAAGCACAATGAGTTCCACCAGCAGAATCTCACCAGATATACCGGCAACAATTAAACGCAACACGAAAAGGGTGGTGGAAAACGATGCCGGCATACTGACAAGAAGTCATATGATCCCATAGACAAATATACGGACTGCGAATTTCTAACATCACAAGATCCAAAAGTGATCCCTGTGATGATTTGTATCCCAGCCACGCCTTTATTGTAGATGGTCATGTGGACATCGTGAATGACATGACCACACGGCCCCTAGCACCGGCGGTATTAGATGCGAATATTTCAGAGCGATAACGTAATTCCCTATCAAGTCATCTGATGGAAAATGATGAACTTCGTGACCATAGGTAATGTGCATCTAGTCCGTCATTCAATATTCAGTCGTCGTCCATTAAAGAATTCTGCGTCCATAATCCAAAGACCTATTTCACATTCCATATAACAGCATTATCACCAAATTTATAAAAATCATAGTGGTGTGGTAGTGGCCGCTGAGATCATGTTGAACCAGCGAAGATGGCCGGAATGTCCCGAAGACCTTCAGCCAATGAAAAGCTAGAAGGCTGAAAACGGGAGATCGGAGAGTCCGTGCCTATACTCTGTGCAGTCGACCACACCCAGCCGTACGAGACAGAGGTACGAGATACAGCCGGAGGGATTTGCAAGATCTGATATATACAGGTAAGCCTGCCGCATCTTCTCCCGGACCAGGTCCTACTTCAACTGGTGTCAGAAGTGGGATCAACTGGTGCCAAAGTAAACTCATACAGGACTAATTTTGATTGCAAAATTAAATATAGCCTTGTAGGGCGATATCTGAAACGCACGTGGTCTTGGCTGTTTGGATCCTGACATTTTCTTTTCGGCCGCCATGTTGAATTTCGAATAATTTAGCGGAGAGCTTTCGGTTTTTGAAACCTCTAGACGGGTATATTGGCTTAATATTTCCGGTTTTATTAAAGCAAAACATACGGAGATAAAGGATAAATTTAGCGGTTAGTGGGAGTTGTGGCTTTATTCGTAAATAATTAGGAAAATTTGACAGAATTTTTCGGGTTGATTCGAGTGAAGTCCGTGCAGGACAATTTTAGTTTCAATTTTCAAACCATGATATAGAAGGTAGAATAGTATATTATTGTTTGAGATAGAATAGAAAACGCCGGAATAAAACTCTGGATTAGGAGCAATTTCGGTGTCGCGTATTTGGTGGTATTGAACCTGATCATTTGGGGTTTATTTTTATATGAGTAAACCGGCTCACTTGATGTGAACAATCGGGAAACCTAGTCGGGTATTACAAGAGTAGTTTCCCTTGGTCTGGGAGTTGATTCGCCGGGCTTACTGTTGTCCACTGAGTACGGCCTTTAATTCTAAATTAATTAGGTTATTTATTTATTTTCTTTTGTTCCTAATATTCGGCGGTTATTTTGTTTTCTAAATTTATAGGGCAGTTAGGGATTAGGAAAGTTTGAGTTAATATAAATATATAGGGCTGGCCTCAGTGGACCCCTCCGGTTGAAAATGGTCTTAAACTTTAATATGCTGATTATATAGGCATTATTTGATTTTATAATTTGAAGTATTGTGGTGTGAAATCATTTCACATATCATTTCATAACAAAACCTTCATCGATCATTGTGTGTTTATCATGTGTGTTGCTTTCTGTGTTGCGTGTTAATGTGTGTATGTATGCAAGGTTGTGTTTTTGTGATTTGATTGACATCATATTAATTAGGATAGATTTCAGCTTTCAATTAAATCCTTTATACAGTATAATCCACCTAAAGAGCCAACATTCAATCTTATTCTGATACTGCTAGTAGGCATAAATGTTTGAAGAATTGGCAAATACTGTTATAGTAATCAACCATTACCTTCATAGTAATAACCAGGTATTCTGATTCAAATCATTTGATTGTATGATATTGAATGAAATTTCTATTAAATAACTTTGAGGGGTTTGAATGGATTGAAAATTATTTATAATACAACTCTAGTGGCAGAGTAGAAATTATCTTGGAGATTAAAAGAGTAGTGTTCCCTGACTAAAACATCTTCAGGTTGTAAATTGGCTCGTTGGCTTAGTGATAGGTTTGTTTCTGATAAAGGATCCTATCGGATTCTGACTTTAGCTGGGCTAGGTGGTGCTTGGTTGATTCGTCGTGATATGGCTGAAATATTCTTAAAAGCTATTCACCCATTATTAACTCCTCGATTTAGTACAATTTAAAAATCAATTTGCTAACTAGGGTGTATTATCCTAAACACAAGAGATAATAATAGAATTCATGTATTGGGATATTTCAACGATTTAACATTGGCTGTTTAATTATAATTAGCAATTCAAATATTTTTTATTACATTTGGTACATCTTCAGTCGGTACTTTTCCAATTTGGATTGGTTAAGTAATTGAAGTGGACCGATTCATACTGGTTCTACTGGTAAGTGCCAGTTGGCGATATTAGTCCTCGGTCGGTATTTTCCAGTTTAAATTTTATAACTGATTGAGGTGAACTAATTCATACTGGTTCTACTGGTAAGTAAGTGCCAGCTAGTGACATTGGTCCGCGGTCGGTATTTTTCCAATTTGGATTGGTAAGTGATTGGAGTTAACCGATTCATACTGGTTTTACTGGTTGGTAAGTGCCAGTTAGTGACATTAATCCGCAGTCGGTATTTTTCCAATTTGGATTGGTAAGTGATTGGAGTTAACCGATTCATACTGGTTCTACTGGTTGGTAAGTGCCAGTTAGCGACATTAGTCCGCAGTCGGTATTTTTCCAATTCGGATTGGTAAGTGATTGGAGTGAACCGATTCATACTGGTTTTGCTGGTTGGTAAGTGCCAGTTAGCGACATTAGTCCGCAGTCGGTATTTTTCCAATTTGGATTGGTAAGTGATTAAAGTGAACCGATTCATTCTGGTTCGGCTGGTTGGTAAGTGCCAGTTAGTGATCAGTCCTCGGTCGGTATTTCCCAGGTTGCATTTGGTAACTGATTGAGGTGAACTGATGCATGCTGGTTCTGCTGATTAGTAAGTGCCAGTTACTGATATCGGTCCTTGGTCGGTATTTTCCAGTTTGCATTTGGGTAACTGATTGTGGCGTACTGGTTGGTAAATACCAGTTACGCAACATTGTTTTCCATTTTTATTTTGTACTCCCCATCTCCGATCGGTATTTTCTAAATCGCTTGGAGAGGAAAGTTAACTGATACACGCTGGTTATACGGGTTGGTGAGTGCAGGTGGACATTGTCTATTTGTTTATTTATTTATTTATTTATTTATTTTTTCTTCTTTTTCCCCCATCCCTATCATCGGTATTTGCCGACTTAAAGCGGATTGAGTCGGGCTGATACACTGTGGCGATACTAGTGGTGGATAGTGAATTAATGATTTGATTTTTGCAGTTGCTTGGTTGGTTAATGGTTGATATATTGGTGGTTGGATAGGACCTTGACGGCTTCGGGTGATATTGTGGAGAATATTGGTTATAATTTCCGTTGGCTTGTCTGCTCACTTCGATTCTTGACATGGCAGATAGTGAGATAAGGCCATTGAATGTAGCAATAGCTACAAGTGAGGAATTGATTCAATTGGAAGGTATTGGTGCAGCTAGGGCTAATGCATTAGTAGCTCTCCAAAGACCAGATGAATTGATTCCATTTGAAGAATTTTTGCAAGCAACAAAGTTTACAAAGGAATATGCCTTTGAGTTGTTGTTGCATGAAACCATAACTGGGGTAGAGATGCAGGGTACTACACTCATGGAGTATCAATTAAAACTTCAAGAAAGTCATTTACGTGGATTGCAAAAGGAATTTGTGGAAAATCGTGTGTTCTTGGAGAGTCAATTGGCCACCAGGGACCACGAGATACAGAAATTTATTAGTGATTTTTCTAGTAGGAATGATCAATGGGAAGAAGTCATTCAGCGTCTTCGGAATGAAGTAGAAACAGTAAGTGACCAGCATCAGGAATTGACTGACCGAGTAGGTGAAATAGAGGAAAAGGTTGATACTCAATGCCTTCAATTGACTCAAGTGGATATTAAGGTTGAACAATTGGGTCAGCAAGTAAACACGCAAGTAGGTGAAGTGAATGACAGAGTAGGTGAAGTGAATGACAAAGTTGACCAACTAGGTCAACAAGTAAACACTCAAGTAGGTGAACTAGGTCAACAAGTAAATACTCAAGTAGGTCAAGTGGACGGTAAAGTAAAACAAATGGGTTCCGATATAAGAACTGTCGTTGCATTATTAAGTAACCGTGGGGGAGCATCAGAGAGTTCATTACAGGTAAACTCTGAACAGACAAGGCACGCTCGTCAGGCGGACCTAGCAGATAATGCTGACACACCTCAACAGTTAACTGAAAGGGGTAGGGAAGAGGTTCCAAATCGGTCGATTTCCGTTCCAGCAACGCCATCGCCTGCACCAGTAAATACATTCCATGCTCGGTTGAACGCAGTTTCGGTTCAGTCGAGTGATCATGTTCAGGTGAATGTGCCACCTGCACCTGTGAATGCTCCACGTGCAGGAGTGGAATTAAATCCACTAAATAATACCTTTCCGGTCGGCGAGGTTGTTCAGCAAGAGCCAAGGCAGGAGCCGGCTCAGCAACATGCCGATGAGGGAATATTGGAGGATACCACTGTCCCTACGGCTGTGCTGGACAACTCCCAGACTAGATTTATGAATGGACTTATGAGCGTAATGCCATCGACTAGTGTTTATGGTCATGGCAATCCCCCAGGTATTCGGGGACCAGTTCGTAATTCTGGGTTGCCAACTTCCGTTCATACGGGTCCAGCTCGAGGGACGGAGGTTGGTAGTCAAGAAGTCGGTACACAGGCCGTTCGATCAATAGGTGTGCATCGGAATGCAAGGACTTCGACTCCTGCTAGATGTGATGCTGAGGCGGCCAGTCGGTATGCCTTACCTCCACCACTTAGCCATAGGTGGGTGAGGTATGATTCTCAACCGCAGCCCCCTGCGGTAATCAATAATAATGTAGTCCAAGCCCCTGTGCTGGCGGCAACGGATGATTTACCATCAGGAGCAGAAGCTGATACTGATGATAGTGGATGTAATAGTGGCTCCGGTTACTCCCGTGCATCGAGATCTCCGAGGACTAGTAGGTCGACTAGGGGATATCGTAGGCGTAGCCGTAGCCCACATCTACCGAAGACCTTGGTGTTTTCTGGCGCAAAGGATACTTGGATTCCGTTTCGAATTAAATTCGAATTGGAATCCAAGATTAAGGCATGGAATAAGAAGAAAGCTCTCCGAAAACTTTTGGAGTGCATGCATGGCAAAGCCATAGAGTATTTCCATGTGCAGTCCGAAAGAGACAAGGGAGACGTGGACAGATTAATGGAGAATTTGGAAAAGCGATACGGTATTCGCGAACCTCCGCAAGCAATAAGGCGGCGGTTGCAGGTTGAGGAACGGGGTCCTGATGAAACACTTGAGGATTTTGCGGAAAAATGTAACTATTTGGCATTGAATGCCTATCCCGATGCCCCAGACAGTGTTATTCAAACTGTTTGTGTGGAGCATTTTTTGCGAGGATGCCGGGAGCGACAGGCAGTTGCCTTTGCAATGGAGAAAGAGCCACAAACAATTCAAGAGGCTTTGAAGTATGTGACTCTGTCCTTGCACAATCACAAGTCATTGGCTGTGAAATCTGTGCGGGCTGTGGGCCTGGATCAGGGTACAGAGCCTATGATATGGGCAACTGATACCGAGAAGCAGTTAAGTGAGGAGTTGAGGACAACTATAAAGTCCTTAATTGGGGAGTGCATCCAGGGGAAAGTGAAGGAGTCTCTCCAGAATTCGAGGACCCCGACTGCTATTACCTGCTACACGTGCGGGAAAGTGGGACACAAGAGTTCTCAATGTGCACAGTCCACGAGAAACGCGAGACCTCAATTACGGTGCTATAGCTGTGATGAGATCGGTCACATAAGCCGTAATTGTCCAACCCGATACTCGCAGGGTCCTTTAAACGCTCAAGGGCTGGGAACGGTGGCCGGTTCTCAGCCCCAAGTGTAAGTCGTCGTGGCCAGAGGAGATGGAGAGGCTCTGTGACAGAGAGAGATGTTTCGGAGACTCCCGCTGTGGCGATCCGGGATATTGCTCTATCTCGTTCTCCTGGTTGGACTATGACCGTCCCAGTGCAAGTTGGTTCGACGCCAGTCACGGCAGTGGTTGATACAGCTGCACAGGCCACAGTGATGAGTTATGAATTATACTCTAAACTGGGGTTACAAGGATTGTCGTCATCTCCTGTTCGGTTAACTGGGGCGTTCCAGGGATCCTCTAGTATGGGAATGCTAGTTAGGCAGGTACCAATGTCAGTGCTAGATTTTCATTGTACCTGGGACGTCGTGGTTGCTCCATTGGTTGATGACCTTCTCTTAGGATTTGACTTTCTGTCTGCCAATAACTGTATCGTGGACTTCAATAAGAATGTCTTAGTTATTGGAGACAGAAAGGTGTCCGCGACCTTGAAGTGTCATGGGGAAGGGGAACCACTGTCAATTAGTAGGGTTACGCTGGCCGAAACGGTTACTGTTCCCCCGCTCACCTCCCAGTTGGTTCAGGGAGTGATGCATGGTTTCGCGCCAGTTGATTACGTCTTGGAGCCTGTGATTGACCAGTCAGTTATAATGGTGCCCAAGATGGCAATTCGGGGTGCTTCAAGGGTCCCGATTTGCTTGCGTAATCCCTCTACAAATGAGGTGACAATATCTAGTGGGGCATGGATCGGGACAACGCTGGAACTGGATGGGGTGTACAGCGACCCGAACACTGATACTGTTGCCAAACAAGGGGAGCCTAGTATCCGGCAAGTGAATAGCGCTCCTATGACAGATTCCCTACCAGAACATCTGGTACCCTTGTACAAGGCATCCTGTGAGGGATTAACCGAGGAACAGGCAGTGAAAGTGAAAGAGGTCCTGGTGGAGTATCAAGACCGGTTCTCCACAGGCGACCTAGATCTAGGTCATTTCACTGACACTGTACACCATATTGAGACCACGGATGCTCGTCCTATCCGTCAGCGCTTGAGACGGACGCCTCGCGGATTTGAAGGGGAGGAGGGAAGACATCTGCAGGCGATGTTGGATGTAGGCGTCATCCAACCTTCCAAATCAGATTGGGCCTCTGCCCCAGTTTTGATCAGGAAGAAGGACGGGTCAGTGCGATATTGTATTGATTTTCGAGCCCTAAATAATATTACGGTAAAAGACGCCTTCCCATTGCCGTTAATTGATGACTGTTTGGATGCGCTAGATGGGGCCGAGTATTTCTGCACGCTAGACCTGGCGGCGGGGTACTGGCAGATCTCGATCGACCCAGCGGATCGCCATAAGACCGCTTTCATCACCAAGTATGGGCTTTTCGAGCATGTCCGGATGGCATTTGGCCTTTGCAATGCTCCGGCCACTTTTCAACGAGCAATGCAGACTGTGCTTCGTGGCCTGACCTGGAAGGAAGTGCTCGCCTACCTGGATGATGTGGTGGTCGTGGGGCGGACTTTTGACCGAGTATTGGCGAACCTCCGTCTTGTATTACAGCGCTTCCGGGATCATAACCTGAAGCTGAAACCGAAGAAGTGCTCTTTGTTTCGGCGAGAGGTAGAATTTCTCGGAAAAACAGTCAGCAGGGCAGGAATTGCAGTTACAGACAGCAAAATCAGTGCCGTGCGTGCATGGCCGGTGCCTACAGACCGTACAGAACTCCAGGCATTTCTGGGGTTTGTAAACTATCATCGTGATTTTGTAGCCAATTTTGCGAAGATAGCGGGGTGCCTGTATGACTTGACGAAGCCCAAGGCTCATTTCAGCTGGGAGGGCCGACATCAACAGGCATTCGAGGGTCTTAAGGAGGCCGTGATTGGGGCGCCTGTCTTGTCCATACCTACGGTGGATGATCCGTTCATTTTGGACACCGATGCTTCTGATACCGCGATAGGAGCAGAACTTGTGCAGGTACAGAGTGGTGTTGAGCGCACAATAGCGTACGCCAGTCGAAACCTGGCCCCAACGCAGCGACGGTATTGTACGACCCGTAAAGAACTTCTAGCGGTCGTAACTTTTACCCGGACTTTTAGGCACTATTTGCTGGGTAAGCCTTTTCTGATTCGTACGGACCACAATAGCTTGGTATGGCTGACCCGATTCCGCCAAATTGAAGGCCAGTTGGCTAGATGGCTGGAGGAACTCAGCCAGTACGACATGACCATTCAGCATAGGGCTGGGGTTGCTCATGGGAATGCCGATGGATTGTCACGCATCCCAGACTGCTTACCCGCATGTAACTGCTATGTGGCGGGAAGTCAACCCGAATTCCTTCCTTGTGGGGGATGTAAATTCTGTCTGAGAGCCCATAACCAGTGGAGTCGTTTCACAGAGGATGTGGATGATGTGATCCCTTTGGCCACCACTGGTACGGCAGCAATTGCGGTACGGGCTTTGTTCATCGATTTGGATGACCAGGCTGACCCAGATCCAGACCCTGGGTCGCTAGACGTCATCTCTGAATTGTTCTCCCCATCTGAAATGAGGGAAAAACAGTATAATGACTTACAGCTTCGTCCCGTGATTGATCATGTGGAAACCGGACAAACTCCATCAAGACTATTTATGAGCAGTCCAGTGACAAAGCATTTGTGGCTATGTCGTTCTTGCCTGAGACTGAAAGATGGAGTTTTGTACTATCAGTGGGACTATGGTGTGACTTCCAAGCTGAAGTTAGTAGTACCGTCAGAGCTACGTTCTGAAGTGTTGCGCTTAGTGCACGACACAACGACTGGGGGTCATTTGGGCCGCGATAAGACGTTGGCTTTGACAAAACGTTCTTTCTTTTGGCCCAATTTGACTCGGGACGTAGAACTGTATGTTCGGACATGTGCTACTTGCAACACCAACAAGAAACCGAGAGTGAACCCTAAAGGGGCATTGGGCTCTTTCCATGCAGGAGCACCAATGGAGCGGGTCCATCTGGACATCTTGGGCCCGCTGGTGACTTCGGAAGGGGGAAATCGCTACATCTTAATGATGATTGACCAATTCACTAAATGGCTGGAGATTTGCCCCCTTCCTGAGCAATCGGCGGAAAGCGTCGCAAAGGCATTTCTTGAGGGGTTCATAGTGCGGTTTGGAGTACCGTTGCAGGTGCATACCGATCAAGGCAGGAACTTTGTCGGTAACCTGTTCTCTGAATTTTGCAAGGTCTTTGAAGTCACGAAATCTCGTACTACCCCTTACCGCCCCTGTTCCAATGGTCAGGTGGAACGGTATAATCGTCTGTTGCTCCAGGTGATTCGTTGTTACTTGGAGAATAGGCAGATGGACTGGGATAAACACCTCCCATTAATCGGAATGGCTATTCGGTCTATGCCGAATCGCGATACCGGTTTCTCTCCCAACATGTTGATGTTGGGGCGGGAAGTCATTCTGCCAGTGGACATTCTATTGGGAGTAGCAGAGGTTAACATGCAAAAGTTCACGGGGGATGCTTACTTGGTAAACCTCTTGAAACATATGGAGGAAGTGCATCGCCTGGCCCGAGAACGGATTGGGGTTACTCAAAATAGACAAAAACGTACCTATGATCTGAAAATCCAATCCCGGACCTATGAGGTGGGAGACTTGGTTTATCGTAGGGACTTAGCCGTCAAAGTTGGACAGAGCAAGAAATTGCGACCGATCTTTGCGGGCCCCTTTGTCGTGAGTAAGGTGTTAGCCCCATGTCTGTACCGGGTGGAGAGCAGGAGGAAGTCCCATGTGTGGCATCATGATGTTTTACGTCAATGCCAGGACAGGGACATCCCTCTATGGGTACGACGGAGACGTCACGCTGTACTGAGTTTAGTTAGGGCATCCGACACGGGAAAGTCTGGATCAGGACAAGTACCAAGTTTAGAATCCGTAAAGCTTTCTTCGGGGGAAGTCACCCATGACACGGGAAAGGCTGGACAAGGACGAGTACCAGATTGGGTATCAGTGGAGTCTTCCCCTGAGGAGGGCATACAACCTGTACTGCATGCCCCTGGTGTTGAGGAGGATTCCGTTCCTCTCGGTCTGACAGATGAAGTTCCGGATTGGAACTTAGACTTATTGTTTGCGGAACCGCGAGAAGTTAGGAAACCGCGACCGGCAAAAGTGCACGAAGATACCACTTCGGTTCTACCGATGATAGAGCCTCGTGTTACACGAGGGGGTCGGAAGGTTCGAAAACCCCAGTTTTTGTCCGCATATGACTGCTCCTAGATAAGGTCTAGGGTCATTTTAGAAGTTTCTTTGGTGTTGATGCTAGAGGAAAAGGATAATCATGCTATGCTATGTCAGAAGTGAGCAGACTCGTCCAAAAGGTCCTAGGTGCATCCTGGGTCACAAGTCACAAGTCACAATGTAATTTGGGAAGATGCATAATTAATAATGAAAAAAAAAAAATTATGTGTACCCTGCTTCCAGTGAAGAAGTGGAGTAGGTTAGAGGAATTAGGGCAAGTGAAGTTGGGATGTCTTGTTGTTGTTGTGCAAGATGTCATTGGTGATGTCATAATTGTCATATAGATTGTGATTAGTGACGTTATTGTCTGTGATGTCTTGTTGTTGTGCAAGATATGTCATTGGTGATGTCATATTTGTCCTATAGATTGTGATTGGTGACGTTATTGTTTGTGATGTCTTGTTGTTGTGCAAGATATGTCATTGGTGATGTCATATTTGTCATATAGATTGTGATTGGTGACGTTATTGTTTGTGATGTTGTATAGAAGTCATTGTCTTGGGCGCCCAAGTTGTTTGGTCTGTGTGGTTGGATGTCGGGTTTTGTCGGTGTGTAATTAGTTTGAGTTGCTTTTGATGTGGTGGTGTGAGACATTTTGTTGTTTTTTTTTTCTTTGATTTTCAGAAAAAAAAGAAAGAAAAGGCCAATTATGTTCGGGGAAACAGGGGGGTAGGGGGGTGGATTGAAGGGGGGATTCTACGGCTGGGTTATGGGGGACGGGGTTATTTAATTTGGGGAGGGAGGGGTGGCAGTAGGTAAGGGGACGGGGTTATTTAATTTGGGGAGGGAGGGATGGCAGTAGGTAAGGGGACGGGGTTATTTAATTTGGGGAGGGAGGGATGGCAGTAGGTAAGGGGACGGGGTTATTTAATTTGGGGAGGGAGGGATGGCAGTAGGTAAGGGGAGGGGAATATTTGGGTGTGCCCTAAATTTTGTATGGCTGATCTGCTTGCGATACTGTGCCGCCTTGGGACGGCTGGTTTCCCGGTTCTTTGGTGAACAGTCGTGATATCAGTGGCTGGTTGGTCTCTGGCTGGGCGCGGGGATCTTTCTTTCTCTCTCTCTTTCTTTTGATTATCGCAGTGTTTCTTGTGGGCATTTGCCTTCAGGCTCCGGTGGTTTCTGGTCGGCAGCTTTCCTATTCTTGGTTGCAGCCCAGCTTGGAGCCGCCCGGCCTCTGTTGTCTTGCTTGTTCATTTGGACTCCTCGGGTCTGGACAACCCCTTGTGGGTTGCTCAGGTCCATCCGCCCCTGAGGGTGGTTGACTCATATTGCCACTTGGATGTCGTCCTCGGTCGCCTCCACGGTAAATATACCTTGGAGACCATCGGGGTCGAAGTCGGAACAGTACATCTGTTGCATACCTCGGTGGTAATGGAGCATGTGGTGTGTGATCTTGTTTTCCCGGGGAGCTGGAAGTCTAAATCTCTAACCGTGCTCCTCGGGGATCCAGGAGTACACGCCACATACGGACTGCACCCCCACCAGGTCGGCCGTCCTGTGGACCGGAAAACCAAGGATAAACTTCATCAATTTCTGCGGTCCCCAGGATGTGTTGGTCTGGGGGAGGTCGGTCTGGACTATGAGGACCATGTGTCTGTCATGGAGCGCCGGTGTCAGGCTGATTTCCTGAGGGAAATCATGCCATTGGCGCTCCCGCGAAACCTCCCGGTCGTCATTCATTGCCGGGAAAATACCCGGAGGAGTGGCTACCGGGATGGCGGAGGGCGGACCATGGCCCTCGATGATCTTCTGGGGATCTTGGGGGAGACGCTATCCGGTCCATGTGCATTGCTTCCTTGGGAGCTCTGCTGCCCTTGAGTCTTGGCTCGGGCGCTTCCCAAATGTAATATTTGAGGTGAGCTCCCGGGTTTTGGACTGCAGGGACACCGGGGCTGCTGTTCAGGGCTTGCCCATGGATCGGTTGATGGTTGAATCCGACTCGCCTTGCCAGTCTCCTCGAGGATTCCCGCGGATCAATACCCCCTGGGGTGTGTGGCCCGTTATTCAATGGGTGGCCGGGGTAAAAAATATGCCACCCCGGCTGGTCGCGAAGATAACCCGGCGGGACGCCTGCCGATTCTACCATCTTTCGGTATAGGGCGTTGCGCCGGGTGGTCACCGGAAGACGGGCTTAGCACTCCAGGGGAAAAACAGGCTTGGGATGGGTCTTGAGATGGGGGTCCTGGGTGGGGGGACGCTGGTAGGCGGTCTTCCCTCTGGGGC